>OMNZ01025488.1:11204-24765 GCA_900303255.1 Lesueurigobius sanzi | reverse complement strand
TATAAAAGTATCCACTGTAAAATGTACTTCATAAGTAAAAAGTATTTTTAAGAGATTAATGTGGCATAGTAAACCAGGGCAATATCTGGTCTAAACTAAACTAAACGAGGACTAAATGTGGACTCAACTAAACCAGGACTAAATCTGGACTCAATTAGGACTAAACCAGGTCTAAACCATAACTAAACCAGGTCTAAATCAGGACTAAAACAGGTCTAAACCATGTCTAAACCAGAACTAAACCAGGTCTAAAACAGGTCTAAACCAGGACTAAACCATGTCTAAACCAGGTCTAAATCAGGACTAAATCAGGCCTTAACCAGGTCTAAACTGGGACTAAACCAGGTCTAAACCAGTTCATCACAGAGAAGTCTCTGAAAGTAAAATACTTTTACTTTTAACCTAATTTAAAAATGTAGTGGAGTAGAAACAGGCCCTGAAATGTGAAGTGAAAGTAAAAAGTATCCATCATAAAATCGACTTAATAAGTAAAAGAATCTATAATTTGTATTTTTTACTTGTACTGCTAACGACCCATAGGCCTACAGCCACTGGGTAACTAAAGGTCAAATACACTCTAATATCAAGGTTTTTTTTTGCACCATGCACCTTAATGTAAATGGTTGCTCCAGGATCTATGGCCCACTTTTTACAAAAAAATGACTGCCAGAATAAATATCAGGTACAGGGGCTTCATTAAAACACGTCTGAAACACTCCCTATAACCTCCAAAAGCATTCGCAGCGGCGAGTCTAGACTATCCCCACATATCCTCCCCTCACTGCGCGCCTGTGTGTGCGTGCGCCTGTGTGTGTGTGTGCGTGTGCCTGTGTGTGTGTGTGTGTGTGTGTGTAAACTAAACTCCAGCGAGGTGCCACATGTTGGAGCAATGATTCACTCCCCCGAAGTGTGCTGTCGTCAGCGGTGATCTCCCTCCCAGCGGCCGCCCTCCCTGCGCTGCTCCACGGCCCGGGCTCTCTCCTCTCCTCCGCACACAGGGGTCCGCACACAGAGCAGAGGAGGGACCCGCTATCACCGAGGCTCCTGCGCACGAAGATGTGAGCGCAAATGCCTCTTCCTCCACCTCTCCTCCCCGCTCTTTCGACTCAACACCCGCGCCGATTTGTGAAGACAGGAGCATATGTGGTGCATGCACGTTGCTCGCGTATTTTCTTTTCCATTTTCTTTTTAATTTGGAGCATTTGTGATCAGCGGCGGCGGCGGCGAGCGTTATGGCAGTCCAGTCCACATCCGGGCCACAATGCACTGACTCCATTATTGTCTAAAACTGAAGAGGAGCCACATAAACCCGGCGATTTTCTGCAACCAGAGAGATATTTGGGCTCGCTGCGGTGAAGGTCGGAGGAAGAGTGGACATGTCTAACCAGGGGATACGGCGGAACGGCCCCGTGAAGCTGCGACTAACAGGTAGCTTTAAATCCCCTGCTATTCCCCCCATAGACTTTATATGGAGGCGCCGTCTATTTCCTGGAGAACACAGTGTTGCTTTATGATTGAAGAGTTGCTACTCCGACTGGCTGGTTTCCTTGCACCTATTTGCTTTTGTTGTCAGATTGATGGATCTTGCACATTCAGGGGTTTCATGAAATATTTTATTTGTAAGCACGGCACATTTTTATAGTCTTTAAGCTGTTGCTATTCCAGGAAATAGCCCCCACCGTCCGATAGACAGTCAGTTGTAAATGGCTACTACGGATGCATAACATAAGCGGGACAGAACAAAGTAGTATTGAAAATTAACTTAAAAAAATCATAGAAAAGTAATTATTTGTAATTTATTAAGAAATTAAATAGATAGTGTAAAAGTAGTCATTTTAAAATAAGATAAAAGTTATTCATATTCTGTACAAAATACTCAAATATTAATAGTTTCTATAATCAGCCAATGTCCACAATCCATTCTCATATATTTTACTACCCATAATGCATTTAGGCAGGCAGTTACTATTAAAATATTATTAATGAATATTAAATTGGTTCCACATTAATTGCTCACTCACTGCGCATCCTAATGATCATTTGTCGGGATTCACATGTTGCAATAATACTTATGAAAGGGAGCGGAGTAAGGTTCGAACTGTGGTTCTCAACCGGTGGCCCAGGACCCAAAAGTGGGTCACTGAACGCTTTTCAGTGGGACTCCCCCGGGTACTTAGTGTACAGTACAGATGATGTCCTGTTAACTTAAAATTACTCAAATTGCGGATTTCATTTGAATAATAATAATAATAATAATAATTTTGACTTGCCAAGTAAAAGCAATCTGCCTGTTGAAGTATTGCTGTATTTAAAATAAGTAATTGTACGTTAATTGCGCTTTATTGACTAATTTTAAGTGATGATTAGGGCTGTCACTAATGATTATTAGTAATTGGCCGATTATTTTTACGATTAATTACAAAAGGTACATGGAAAGTGTTTTTGCCTCATGAAGCTATTGTGACGCCATTTGAGGACGTCTTGATAGAGCGAACTTAAAGGTAATGTCTGTAGTTGCTCTTTGTACAAGTTTGTACATGTCATTCCTCATTTGAAAGCTAAGAACCTCTAAAATCCAGTCTGGGATTGTGAAAGTGAGAGAGCAAGAGAGTCCTCTTTCTGCTCTGATTAGATCCAGGTCCGAGGTTTATCTCATATTTGGAACAATCAGAGCGGAGATATTTGCGGAAAAAAAAGACTTCTATAACCCATCCGTCTGTGTAGGTTCTCAGTCGTACAGGAGTTGTCCATCGTAGGCAAAGATTCTTCAGTCTCCATCTGTACTCTGTAGTTGAAGTCTAGGAAGTTTCGATGATGACGATCTTTGGAATAAGATCGAAACGTCCTACACTTCATCTACAGAGTACAGATGAAGACTGAAGAATCTTTTCCTTCTATAACCAATGCCTTAGCCCTAGTGATGATGATGATGATATGTTTTTTCTTTATTTAAGTGCCAAAAAATGTGTCCTACTGGCAAATTGCCTTGTTTATCTATTCAAATCAAGGGCAAATGGCAATTATTTCAGCTTTACAGGCTAATTTATGCTATTTATTTTATGCTATATAATGATTGTGTGAAAATGACCATACGCTAATGAATTGGGTTGAGGCTTGTCCTAAGACTACCAGTTCAGAACCACTGCTGTAATCACTGTGTGTGTATTAATCCTATGTGAATCTATTTAATTGTCTTTCAATTTTTGTTTGGACAACAAGGTCACAACTGCCACGCTGACTGGCAGCTGCCCCTTTGTTTTGTTATTGGGTCATTTTTATGTTGTATACTAATTAGTGACCAATAACAGTGTGGGATTGTGTTATCACTATCTATTATCTATTAAGAATTCTGTGATGAATTGAACATTCCATAATAAATCAGTGGAGATTTTAAAATGTACAATCCTGGAGTTATTGTTCACATGAAGTAATTTGGACGCTGCAGTGTGTGATGGATTCATCAGTAGCGACTTCAGTTGTTGCTTGGCTCGTTTCTCAACTTTCAGAAAATATTTTTAAGTAGTGTTTGTTTATGGACAATGCTTGCGCTCTTAAAATGATTTCAATTTTGAATTCAATCTTTGTGATGAATTGTGACTTCTTGTGATATGGATATAACAATAATTTAGCTATTTTATGTGGCGCTATGGGGCTGGGCGATATGGCCAAAAAATCTTCTTTAGTTTGAATCACGATTTCGATTTTATCACAATTCATGTGTACATTTTCTTTGCCGACTAAAGCCATCTGCTTCCTCTGGGGTTTAGGCCTGTTTTAGTCCTAGTTTCAGTTTTGACATGATTCCTGGATTAGTCCAGGTTTAGTTTAGACCTGATTTAGACCCAGTTTTCTCTTGGTTTATTTCTGATTGAGTCCTTGGGTTTAGTCCTGGGTTTAGTCCAGGTTAAGACCTGATTTAGACCCAGTTTTCTCTTGGTTTATTTCTGATTGAGTCCTTGGGTTTAGTCCTGGGTTTAGTCCAGGTTAAGACCTGATTTAGACCCAGTTTTCTCTTGGTTTATTTCTGATTGAGTCCTTGGGTTTAGTCCTGGTTTAGTCCAGGGTAATCATTTAGTCCTTTTTTGTTTGGTCTTGCTTTAGATCTTGATTTCAGTCTCTGCTTTAGTCTGGTTTACTTTTTGGTTTAGTCCTGGTTTAATCCAGATTCAATCTGTGATATTGTCTGATTTTGGAACAGGTTTTCTCCCAGTTTTGTCCTGGTTTAATCCCGGCAGTAGAAGCAGTGAGTTGAGATCAGTATTTGAGCTCAGAGCTACGTTAAACTTAAAACCCACTGAATCACGATATGACGATGTTACTAATAAAGCAGATCATCATGGAGACCAGATCACGATTCCATTTTTATCATCATATTGCCCAGCCCTAGGCCCTAGAATAAACATATTGTATACTGTCGACAAACATGTTCCCATAATGTTCAGTTCATATCATTCAATACCAATCTTGAAAGTAATGCAAGTCTTGTAAGTCTGCAGAAGGCTATTTCATTTCATGTTGAACTTGGATCTTACGGCCTTCCTACATGTCTTGTTGTCTGTGTTGCTTACCTTCAAGTGTGGGGTACTTTGTCAAAGGTGATTTTGTGAATGGCTCTGTGGTCTTGACTTTAAGATGGACTGTCCTGTCGTGGTCTCCTGGAGGAATGCTGAGAATGTGAGTCCACTGTGAAAAATAGCAAAATGAGGACCTCGCCGACCACACTTCGCCTTGTTGCTGAGTGACAACAAACACTTGTCTGAACCAAATAATGCCGCTCTGAACATCTGCCAACTCGGCAGACCGTTTGACCACTTTTACAGATACAGATATCAGCAGTGTTGTGCCTGAACGCGTTCATTGAACGAAAGGTCCTGAACGCATTCATATTTTGGGGAGAACGTGAACTGAACACACTGTTCACTGCCTGATGAATGAACTATGAACGCGTTCATTCTGGTGTCTGAGAACGGCATGCCCTTTCTATTTAACTTCGTTCTTCGCCAGATTTCTTTTGTGTTCCAGGCGAAAACCCGGCTAAACACACCGTAAAGAGCCCTTAATGTTTAGTGTCAAAACAGTGATCTCATGCCTCCATCCACTTGCGTCTCTTGCGTCATTTTTGGAACTACGAACGAACAACTCCTGTATGACTGAGAACCTACACAGAATGTTATAACATGGTTAAACTAAAAAGTCAATGGGCCTCATTCATGAATATTTTCTTAAGAAAAATTTCTTTGTACAACTTAGGGGAAACTTAAGAAAAACTTAAGTCTGACTCACGAAGCGTTCTTAAGAGGACAAAACTGTTCTTAAAGAGAGATGATTTTTTTGTGCATAAGAGTCCTCCTAACTGTTCTTAGGATTTGTTCTTCCAAAAGAAGGACTACGGAAGTTAATATTTAAAAAATAATATATTTTCCACCCCCTACATGCTCCAGCAATGTCCCGCGCTGTACTGTGAGCGCACACCTATCCCACTCAATTGCCGCTATAAGCCTGCACCGTCACTCTAAAGTTGCGTGTTCGGGCCGAGGCAGCAGTCATTCACCAGCTCAACATGGAGACTGCAGTTGGGCCTCATTCACGAAACATTCACGAAACTGCCACCTCTGGCCGTCCGTGGCAGTCACGAGAATGAAAATGGACAACCTCTGTTGAGTCCCTTTAAGAACAAATTTGTTTGTAAGTTTGTTTCGTGAATGAGGCCCAATGTTAGTTGTGGGCAATATTAACAAAAAATGAATATCTCGGTATTTAGGACGACTTTCTTGATAACAATGATCAAGTGACATTTGTGCAAACAGTTTGTAAAACTGTGCTGGTAAATGTGTTTCTTTAGATCGCAGTGTCGTCAAAAGGATAGTTGTGTTATTATACCTTTTTCGAGATTACAAGTATATTTAGTTTTAATTTTAGCAGCAGTTTTTGCAGCTTTTTGTTCATTTCTTGATTTACTCGATATACTGTATCTTCTAAACAACTATCTTGATATTATCTTGTAGACGATATATTGCCCACCTCTACCCCATGTGCATGATATGTACCATTATTCCTGATTTAGGCATTTTATAGACTAAGCCTGTACAATTTGTAGTTTGTCGAGGTCTAAACTACATTGTTAGCAGCTTATATAAATCACAAGTCTCTATAATTCCTGCCTCCGCTCTCTCTTTCCGCCCTCACATACAGTAGTAGGCAGCAGGTTTGAAAAGTCTAATGATATTGACAGGCTCCACTGCTCAGACTGTGGTCAGTACAGTCCCGTATTTTGCTACATTTATAGTGGAACAAGCTCACTTTATTACTGTCTGGCACCTACAGCACTCGACATGTATGAGAGGATGTAGGCTGTATGGACTACAAATGATGCCCAGTGCGGAATAACAGTTATTCAGAGTCACGCTGCCTAACAGTTCATCCAAAGAAAATATAGCCAAACATTAGTTTTAAATGGATTTGCCCCTCTTCTAAATGCCTTCTTTTGATAACGCTTTGAAAAAATTGCTGTGTTTTTCTAGTATCAGAATCAGTATCACCAATCTGTATTTGTCTTCAGAGATGCAAGCAATGACGTTTGACTGCGTCTTAGGGCCCAGAGCAGCTTGACAACTGACTTTGGAGGCTCTGCAGGATCTAAAACTAATAATCACAGAGAAGACGGTGTATGTGCTACCTCTTTGATGCCTTCACTCGGTCTTTAAAGTGGAACTTTGACAGAATCAGGACTTTGCTAATTATGATTCTATGTGTGCTCTTGGGCGTAGTCTTTTTACAGGCCTTTCGTGTATTGGACTGAGCTCAGGTGTTGGTATCATTACAAATAATGGAAAAGGGAGCAAGTCAAATACATTGATAGTTGCAGTCCAAACACATTCCTAACTTTCCTCACACATTTCTTAAATCCTGTTTCTTCTTAGAGATGAGTTTATAAGCACAATTCACAACTGGTAGGTCACTTTTTTGGGTCATAGCCACAGAAATGCTAGAAAACCAGCCTGCAAACCATGAAATTGACAATAAATGCTTTATATTTAGATGCACAGTATTATTTCCACATATATTTAAGTTTAAAGGAGGAAAAACAAATTTCATTCCACTACTAGGACAAAAATCAGGCATAGACCCTTAGTTTTACTGCAGTGAAATGGCAATTTATTGAAGAAAAGTAGGGGAAAGGGTAATTTTTATTTAAATGTTTAAGTCTGTAGGATTCTGACTCACTTATTCCTCATAGATACAGTTGGCAACTGGGGGGCGTGGCCTAGCGAGGGGGATAGAGGGGAGCAACGAAAAGGTTAACGCCCCCTTTTCGGTGACACCAGAGGCTCCGTCCATTGAGATTAATGGGGAAACATCGGCTGAGATCTTCACATTTACGTGTGAAAAGTAACAATTTATGCATTTATATTTATCTGATATAAGAGGTAAACAAATCAAGAGATTTTTTTGCTGACGCAGCCTCTGGTGTCACCGAAAAGGGGGCGTTAACCTTTTCGTTGCTCCTGTCTATGGAAGCTTATTATGGAAATAACTATTTTTCTGTAGCCTCTAACGTGACAGACTTTTGAGGGTGTTCCCAAAGTTACTGTCTGTATCTATTGGTATAATATGGTTGGCACAGCAAAATTGGATTGATTGATTGATTGGATTGTTAACCTCTACGTATGTCACTTCCTGTGCCCATGTTCAATAAGGAAGTGAACAGGTAAACAAACCAGGGGAAACTAGGTTAAAATGTTCGGAAAATGTTAAGTATAATGGTGTTTTCTATGTTTTTGTGAACATTTTGTCTAATGCTTTTTAAGCATCTGTATCCGATTTCTCAAACGGAGACAGAGAGAGGAAGTTAAACTGTTAATTTGTTCAGTTTTGCCAAACTTTTTGACCCATAAAATGCGTTGTGCTTTTATATGAAAACACAAAATGATGGAAAATACTGCTTTCTCATATTTATTAGTAGTATACAGCAAGAAGACGTTTCAAATTGCCCTCACACAATATTTTTTTTTCTTATACATCTGCAGTGTCTTGCCTTGGGTCTTCACATTATTGAATTTATAGGTGCATTTCACAACTTTCAGACTTAAAGGAATTGCCTTTCCTATAGCTTCCTATAGAGCTGTGCTGTTGACAATATTGCCGATATAGTGACATGCTATCGTTGACCAGCGGGATATCAGCGTGCATTGTGGCACACTGTTGCTTATGTGAGTGCGGAGCAGCTGCTTTGCTCGTCTGAATTCTTTGGCTCTGGCTGTTGCTGCTGGTGAAGGCTTCTATCTCAGTGGGATTCCCTGGACCTCTCCGTTCATATCCTTCTCATTCCTCTTCTTTCCCATTGCACAATGCCTTGTGGCCTTTTGACGAATGCTTTAACCAACAGAACTCTGACAAAATGCTAATCAGTGTTGTGCAACAAACTGAAATTAATGTTTTTGTCATATATTTCAGTTGGAGGGCAGGTGCCAATGTAACTCTATGGGAGAGAAACAGTATCTGAAAGAAAATTTGAAGAAAATTGACAAATATTTTCAGTATTTGGTAGTGATTGGACACACAAACCTGCTATATTATTCACATGGCTGAAAGTCCTTCCTACTGGCCACCATCACGCACATGTTTTTGAATATTGTTGAAACACTTTTATGAGAAAATAATTAGACCTTTTGTTTGTGCAGACAGAGAAGAACTGACCCAGGAATTACAATAAAGTAAGACTAATCATGAGCATCTACGCACTCCGGTGGACCCACATGATGTCTACCGGAGTGTGGACTGGCGTTTTGAGCACGAAAAGACAGACCTAACATGCAGGGAAACAAAACGCCACCCCAGGTCTGTTAACAACATGGATACATCCTCAAAAAGGCAATTTTGTATAATAAGTGGTGTTCACATGACATCACCACATTCTAAAGAGCTTATACAGTAGGTATCTGTCAAAATGCAAAATGATCTTTCAAAGAGCAATAATTAGAAGCAGTAAGTGGCATATCTGTAACTGAGACGACCAGACGACAACCCAACAGAACCATCTTATTCCAAATTAACTTTTTTTTGTGTAATTTGGTTCAGCTCATTTGTACGTCTAGTCCCCAGATGTCAAGGGGGAGTGTTGGATGTGGTCAGCCTGATGTGCAGACCCCACAGCTGGGCACAGACGGGTACGAGGCGGGGGCACATGGAGGCTACCTTCATGTGGGCTCCTCCGCCGCATGGAAGTCATTTGGGTCATCTGCTCCATCAGACTCCGTAAATACTCCCAGATTGGACACATGCGCTCCAACTGCGGTGTTCCTTTGTCCCCTTGATATAGTTTTCAATATCTCGTAGATTGTGTCTAGGGCTGCACGATTTAGGAAAAAAAACGTAATTGCAATTTTTCTTACAGATTTTGCGATTTCATTTGCGATTTTCATATTAAATGGGTATATTAGATTGGTAAATTGAGTATTGACAGTAACTTCTAAAACTGCTGTTATACTGCTGTTATCGTGGTCCTTACTGTAAAACAATAAGAAGATGAGTTGAATCGTGCAGAGTACGTATTCTCGCACATATTTTTCAACTAATTATTCTAATCGCTCATTTAGAACATGACTATTTGAGCTACTGTGACGACGCAACTTCCCTTGTGGATCAAAAAGTTTGTCCAAGTCCAAGAATGTGCTGTTCTTGTAGCCTCATAAACCCGCTGTAGCAGCACACGCCACGTTAATGTGGGGAACACACAAACACTAGCACCAGGAGAACAGATGCACTGATCTAGCCAGATCCTTGAGTGGTTGAAGCTAGCCTTAGCATACTGCGGATAACTTCAGTATCAGCGTTGGTCGCATTCAGACACGTGATTAGCGGCTGCTACTGTTTGACATGTTGGAGAGTATTATATGACACCCATCAATCACACAGTGATGATGTTGCCCAGTCGGCTGGAAAAGCCAGAAAAACCCCAAAAAGACCAAGGAGTTACGTCGGGAGTTACGTACGGTAGCGCAGCGGTTAGCGCTCGTGCTTCACAGCTAGAAGGTCCCGGGTTCGATTCCCAGACCAGATGGGCCCTTTCTGTGTGGAGTTTGCATGTTCTCCCCGTATCTGCTCCGGTTTCCCCTACCACTAAAAACATGTACAATAGTCCAGGATGAATGAGAGTGTGTTTGTGAGTGCGAATGTGGGACCTTCAAATGGCACAGCATTTCCATATCCAATGAGATTAAGTTGGTGAAAGTATCGGTTCAGTATTGGATATTTGTTATCGATACCCGATATTACATTTTTCCTGATATCCGTTACCAGTGGATCAGTGCATCTCTAATTAGGAGATGATCAACAAAACGAGGTACATGAGTTGTTGTTTTTAGCACTGATAGTGAGCTAATGCTAGTTTGTCAAAGTTTCATAAACTTTTTTTTCGGTGCAAGTCCTCGTGAAGACGACAGACTTTGCATTTGACACTCTTTAGTCCCATGTTGCTTTTCCATGCTTTGCCATTTTACACAGTCATCATTTAAAGTTTACGCACTTTGTGCAGTGTGAGGCACACATGGAGTTTGTTTTGGAGAGACTAAAAACTTGTTACTTAGCCAGCAGACACAGGACGTGAGACTCAATGTTTCTGATTGGTGAACATGTTTATGTCTCAAACACCAGAGGCTCAAGGCAAACAAAAGGAATAAAAGAAAAGCGCTGCCTTTTGTTACCACAGTAGTTGAAACCTCAGTATCGTTGCTGTATATGTTGCAGCCCTACTTATGTCTGTGTCACTTTTTTGACACTTCAGCTGCTGACATTTGACACTGACATTTACACGTCATTTAAGTGGTGACAGCAAAAACAAACAAACGCGGAGAAATCACAGGACAAGGATAGTAATAACCAATCATTGCGATGTGATTAGTAAACATTTCCTCTGGTTTTGAAAGGGCGAGCTGACTGGGATTTCCTGTTGGTTCAGCTGCTCTCCAGCGAGTTTGGAGGCGCAGACAGGAGCAGAGCCGTAACTTTGGTCCGTCTCAATTCTCTTGCCTTTGTGTGACATCACAACACTCTAAAGAGCTTATAGTTTTGATTAGATTATGGTTTATATCTCTGGAATTATTGGGCCTATCCACATCAAAAACGCTCACAATTCAATGTCAACTCGTTTAGCGCACATGAACGTATAAAGGTAAAAAGAAAATCTCAAAAAAGTGAAGCACTGACAACATTCAAAACAGCAAGGATTTTAACCAAAAGATGAATACAGTAGGTTTGTTGATAAAATCATCACCAAATAAAAGTTGGGTTCAACATTTGTGGATTCTATGTAGAGATCTCTCTCTCATAGATCTCATCTCTCATGAGATGAAGGGCAGAGTGCACTGTGGACCACAGTCTATAATAATAATAATAATAATAATAGCAGTTTGCAAAGTACAAATAAAAATCATTGCAACCACAATACCCGTCAGAAAAAATTGCCATTAGACTTTTTGCGTAAATAGTGCAGCCCTGGAATAAAAGTATTGAGTGTTGTCTTTGTGAGGTGTTAATCCCTCTGGGTCGAGAAGGGGAAGCCCCACTCCCAGCCTGCTCTTTGAACTTGGCTCTGATGGTTAATGGCCCACAACTGGAAGAGCTTTAGGTGTGAAGGACCTTATTAACCTCCAATCGCTCCCCTTCTTTTTATCTCGCTCACTGTAAAGCTTTGCTGCTGCTGTGCATTAGGCATTTCAGAGTAGGCTGACACTTGGGCTGCACAGTATGAGAAAAAACTGCTTGAAAATTGCGATATTCAATAACTGTCTGGAATATTGCAAGACAATACTAATGCATCATTGAAAGTAGATTGTTTGGGGGATTTTTCAGGAAATTGTGCCAAAACAAGATTTAAAAAATCAGGACCATAACAAGTCTAACATTGAGCAAAATCATGAAAATCCTAAGTAGACCTGAACAAACGGTTGAAACACTGAGAGCTAATTTATTTTCAAATTTTGAATCAAACTAATGTATTATTTTTTCCATTACATCCTGTATATTTTTCCAGATTAAAACAATATTTTGAATAAAATACTCCAGTACATCTGACGCTTTTGGAAAATCGTTCATATATGACATAAATTAATATGGGCCCAAGTATGCTGCCTTGAGGTACCCCCCAGCTGATGTCACACAGGTCTGATTCTTGTATCGAACATATGAACATTTGAACATATTGATTTCTATTCTCTAAGAAGCTTGTGATCCATTTATGAGCAAATACCTCTAATTCCATGTTTTTTAAGTTTCCAAAGTATTCTTGAGTGATTTATTACATCAGATGCCTTTTGGAAATCTATGAAAATACTCATTTCTGTTAATTCCCTTATTGCTGCTATTGCTGTTTAGAGATTTATTTTCTAAAATCATACTGACAATTCTTTTTGTATGAATTTGTCCAGTCTTGATGCAACCTTTTCTATTATTTTTTTCATGTTAATATCTTTTGCTCATCTTCAAGTTACCATGAGGTTTTGTTTTAGGCCGTGTGCCACTAATTGACCACCTAATGTCTAAGATTGCGCTGCGCCGATACTTTTAATCACGAGCAAAGTCAGAATATCTTTCACCAGTTGGCGCGGCAAGCCAGTCCAAACAGCCAGTCATTGACGCATTCTGGGTTTCTGTAGACACGCTCGGATCCCCTCGTAGCCGTTTCCCTTTCCTCCGAGAGTGCTGGGGTAGCAGCAGCAGGCGGGTGGTCCAGGACTGCCCCGGCCCCTCTGCCCCTCGCTCTGACGCAGGAGGAGAAACCCGAGACAGATTCTTCAGCGCTGAACCTGCACTGACACGGCCGCCATACCATTAAGACTAAAGCAACTCTGACTAACCTGCAGCAGATGGGCCAGACTGACACGCTGCACTTCGGGGAGATCCAACTTGAGACCGGAGAGGTCAATCAATTGGGGTGTTTATTCTTACAAAAATCCTCTCACCAAAGTTGTACTAACTGCTATATCTTTGCTTGAACATTTCTTTTTAGATATGCTGCGGTTATTGTTAACTAGAGCCCTAAAATGTAATAATCATCATGCCAGTAAATACATATTTAACCCATAAACTAGTAGCAGTGATGTGAGACACCATCTTTGTTCCTAGATGCCAAATAACAATCAATAAATAATCAATCAATGAATAAAAATCCTATGCATTGACGTAATAGAGCTTCTTTATAGCAGCAGAACAGAATCAATACACTTTTGTCACAATATAATTCATATCACAATACATAGGGGTAGGGGCCGACCGATGGAGTTTGCACCTCAGCTGGCTCCTTTTGACGTGAAGGAGTAGCGGCTCTGTTCCGAGCTCTTCCCGGGTGACTGAGCACCTCACCCTATATCTAAGGGTGCGCCCAGCCACCCTGCGGACGAATCTCATTTCGGCCGCTTGTATCTGCGATCTTGTCCTTTCGGTCATGACCCAAATCTCATGACCATAGGTGAGAGTAGGAACGTAGATTCACCGGTAAATCGAGAGTTTTGTCTTTAGACTCAGCTTCTTCTTCACCACAACAGTCCGATACAATGACCGCATC
>OMNZ01025483.1:0-19285 GCA_900303255.1 Lesueurigobius sanzi | reverse complement strand
TACAAAATATAATGCTTAGTGTATCAGGAAATGCTATAAAAATCGTGCAGTTCACATTGTATTTAAGGTAAATAGTAAATAAGGAGAGCTCCTCCTTTTTTTTTTTTTTTAGACCAAATCAGAAATAGAGGAAATCAAAGCATTAATTCGTTATTTTGTTTGGACAAAACTATATAAATACCAAATCCATAAATCAAAAACTAAGTTTTGTTTTACAAGTTTAAGTTTACCATATAGACCCTTTCAATGGGCCTCATTCACGAAAAAAACTTACGCACAAATTTGTTCTTAGGGCCTACTTAGGAACATTTTTGGCATTCACAAAATGTAAGAACAAATCCTAAGAACAGTCAGGAGGACTCTTACGCACAAAAAATCTGCAGTTTTAGAATATTATCACAGTCGAAATGGACCCAAAAATTCTCAGTCTTTCACAGCATGAGTACCATTTTTCTTAAAATTATTTCACTTAAAAATATATTTTTTGAGAGAATGAAAGTGATCAGAGGTGGTATAGAGCAGATAGTTAGTGTAGACTTTCACAGTTGAGGGCTGCAGCTCGTTAGTTGCTGCTCTGAGTCACACCTGTCATAATCAGAGGACAGATCAGGAGTACTGACACGTGCTCTGGTCATGCCCATATATGGAAGTTTAGAGGGCGTGTCTTGTATTAACATAGTCAATATGATGTAAATGTCCTGATAATGAGGGGAGTGGTGTTCTTAGTGTCACCTTCATGAATTTGGGGCATCTCTCTTTAAGAACAGTTTTTGTCTTCTTAACACTTCGTGAATCAGACCTACGTTATTCTTAAGTTTCTCCTAAGTTGGGCTAAGAACTTTTTCTTAGGAAAATATTTGTGAATGAGGCCCATTGTTTGCAAACATAGCTACTATACCTAGCTGGAGGCGGGAAGCTAGGTCCCAATCTATTTCCATTGTAGCTTGTCATAGAAACGATAAACAAATGTCTAACTGTTGTTGGAAATATCAGATAAAACCTTCTTGCACCTTAAGCCACAACAGGACGACATTTTTTAGCTGTAGTTTTACACTTAGAATTGCTAGTTTTAGTTTAATCTTATTTCTCTTGCTCGCTTCATGCCTCCAGCTGATGTCACTGATGATGTAAGCAGCGAAAGGGTCTATAAGAGACTAAATTGGGTCCAAATGAAGAAAGAATTTAGTTTTTGGCACCCCTTAATTGCTCGTGTTACACTTCAGACCAATGACTGTGACAAATGCTCTTCCCAATATAACAATCTTTTTCATAATTCCCCCCCCGCCTTTTGGTTATTATCATTTCCCGTCGCTTGCTAATCTATTGGTGTGCATTTATGTTTTGGTCCAGTGGGCTGCTAGAAGACAGATGCTTTAGAAGGCTCCCTCTCAGTTCGGTTTCCCTTTGAATCAGAAAAATCCCACATTTGTCACCGAGCCTGAAGTACATCCTTTTTCAGAGGCGGTGGAGAGAGTCATGCTTTCACATGAAACAGTGGCTGACAGGTGTGCTTCAAGTCGCTGATAATGTGTTTGGAGGGGGATTTTCTACTCTACAGGCCTCTCCCGCTTTTGCAGCCCTGGTGGAAAGCTCCCTGGTAAACTTGAAAGGAAAAAAAAGGAAAGAAAGCCCGTGATATATTAAGTTCAGAAATAGCTCACAAAGGAAGTGATGAATGAAAGGACTGCACCAACCACTCCATAAAACTCTGAAAGTGGTTTGCAACAACTGCAAGTGGTTTGTACAATCACCGTTCAGACAATTCCCATAAATGGAAATCAGGGCTTCACAATATAGTGCTGTGTCCATGTTTTTTCCTTAATCAAACCATCATTCATTTAACAATTTGAGTTACTTTCCAATCTCAGACCACTTTTGACAGAGTTGTGTCAAGTGGAGGTTCTGAACCGATTTTTCTCTTTTACAAAAGGAAGCAAGGAGATGGAAGTTGGAAATTGCTTGGATTTTAGGTTCTACTTTCTGATTTACAGCCATCGGTCACAAATCAATGTGCACAAAATACAGCAAACATCGCACACAGTGGGATCTTTTCACACACATCTGCGAACATAATATTCTAAGTGAACATTCTATTGAAGTTGTACAAATACTTCTGACCTTTTTCATACCACTGCGCCTCAGGGTATCAACCTGTCCTAGTCATCATAGATTTGCCCATAAGCTATCAAAATCCTGCTTTTCCTATTTTTAGCAGAAACTTTGCGTTATTTCCCCCCCAAAGCAGTTAGAATGTATCGCTTTCAACTAAAATGGTTACAAGGGCGTGACAAGTGATTGACTGGAAGATGGATTGACCCGGGGTAACACGTGCTATCGGGTGTCCGGGCTGCAGACAGGCAGGGCTCCAGCAGAGACCCTGTGATTCGATTGGTCACGGGGTTAATGGTCCGGGCGCCATGACAACAGGCATGTAGTGGATAAGATGTCACAGACTGTCTCTGGACTATCTCTGGACATGGTCTACTTTTGGATTTGAGTTTGTTTATGTCATTGGCAGAGGAGTAAGTTTTCATCAATATGGACAGAGGTGAAGTAAAGGTGCCCACACACTGGAGTATTTTTAATCTTTTGAGACTAAAGATCTGTGCACAGACAACACACACTTAAGGACAGACATGAGGACACACACACACCCCCAGAGGAGTCCCACCACAGATCATGGCATGAGAGAAAGTTTTTATTGAGCCACGCCTCCTAAGACTAAAAGTCTGGCTAAAAATCCTCTAGTGTGTGTCCAGCTTTACTATAGATACCCAAGACAAGAAGAAGTTTTTTAGTTTTAGTTTTGCTCACGGTGAGACACTACAGGTGATTTTCAGATTTGCTCTCTTAACATACAAACTTTTGCCAAAAAGGTTTTTGACTATTGGACTGATTCAACGTTTATATGGATTATATTGTCATTTCAAGGGCTAACAACATCTGCTTCTACAGGCTCCAAACTTCCCATTCTTGTACTGTACTTGTACTTGTAATATTGGGCCTCATTCATGAATATTTTCTTAAGAAAAAGTTACAAGTACAACTTGGGTCTGATTCACAAAGCGTTCTTAAGAAGAAAACTCTTCTTAAAGATGTCCTAAAATTCACAAGTGTGACACTAAGAACACCACTCCCCTCATTATCAGGATATTTCCATTATATACTGTAGACCCATTCACTGTTAGTAAACACAGGCGGCTGCGCGCATCAGGGCAACGGAAGTATGGCGATTGTCAAGCTACGCAGGTTCATTATCAGCTAAAGATCGCGAAGCTTACTTTAAAAAGCTCACTTTAATGAATGGCAGCAGCTCCCAGATCGCTGTACAATTACTGAATGGGAGGATGATGTTAGTAAACTTAAGTCCATGTTGACTATTTCGGTTCAAACAGCCATAAACACAACAACCTGACATTTTGATGCCGATAGTTAAGCTTAGCTTATCGTTCTGCTTCCTCACCTCGTGTAAACAATGCTGGGTACACAATCCGACGCGGTACTTCCGTTGCCACGATGCGCACGCAGCTTCTTGATGACGTAGGCTGTAAGTAGGTCTATTGGCTATATAAATACAAAGACACGCCCTTTAAACTTCCATATATGGGCATGACAAGAGCATGAGGCAGTACTCATTTACATACACTCGAGTACATGTGAGTTTTTGAAGTATTTAATATTTGTATGTTACTATTTTTATAGCGTTACTCTTATTGTAAATATCCTCCTGTATTTTGTCTAGTCTCTCCTCTGAATACGACTGGTGTGACTCAGAGCATATACTAACAAGCTTCAGCCCTCAGCTGTGAAAGTCTGATTCAGACTGAACTATCTCTGCTCTATACCACCTCTGATCACTGTCATTCTCTCAAAAAATATATATTTTTAAATGTAATAATAAATAATAAAAAAATGTTACTTACGCTGTGTAAGAATGTTTTGGTCTATTTTGACTGTGATAATATTCTAAAACTGCAGATTTTCTGTGGCTAAAGCTGGACACACTTTTAGCCAGATTTTTAGTCTTAAGGTGGCCACACACTGGAGAATTTTGAATCTTTTGAGACTAAAGATCTGTGCAAAGACAACACACACTTAAGGACAGACATGAAGACACACATATACACACATGAGGAGTCCCACCACAGATCATGCCTTGAGAGAAAGTTTTTATTGAGCCACGCCTCCTCAGATAAAAATCTGGCTAAAAGTCCTCGAGTGTGTGGCCACCTTTAGGAGGTGTGTGCATGTGTATCCTCATGTCTGTCCTTAAGTGTGTGTGGTCTGTGCACTGATCTTTAGTCTCAAAAGATTTAAAATCCTCTCGTGTGTGGCCACCTTAAGAGTCCTCCTGGCTGTTCTTAGAATTTGTTCTTCCAGAAGAATTCTTTCAGCTAAGAACAAATATTGTGAATGCCAAAAAGTTAGTTTCATGAATGAGGCCCAATGTCTCTTCAGAACAATTTTTCAATATCTAATTACTAACCTGATTTATTGACCTTTGACCCTCCCAAAACAGGCTGAAATTTGAAATGTTACAGATTTTTTTTCCCCACAAATAAGTAGCTTATTCAAAAACTAAACAAGGTATTCAACATCTCCTCGGAACAAATCTTTGTAACTAATATCTCAACAAAATGAACCATTTCATTTAAACCTGGCTCTATCCATTATTCAGAACATAAAAACATTAACTGAAAGAAAACTTGCAATACAGTCCATTCTTTCCTCATATTTCTGCCATCAATCTACCGCAATTGATGCTGAACTTATTTTTTTCCCATATTCACCTGCAGTGTCTCACCTTACGTTAGTACTTTTCACCTTATTATGATATGAGTGCTCAGAACAGCCAGGTATTGTAGTTGCAGTGACTTGTAATATATTAGCACCACATTAGCACTAGCAGCAGCTGAAGCAGTCGTAAGTACAAACCCTGGAGTACAGATCTGCAGCTCTTCTCTCTTGTGGGAAAAACAAAACAGTGAATCCTAAGCGGTATTTAAAATATGCAACAAGTCATGCCCATGTAAATAGGTTAATCCCCGTGTCAGTGTGGCGGTGAACTAGCCTCGCCAGACTCAGCCGTAAATTTCACTTTTAAAGACGTCATTAGAAACGTCCCGTGTGAAATTTATGGCCGTCTTGAACGCGGCTAATTCATGTGCAGCTGTCAGCCTCTGTCGTAAATACTCCGCCGTGATTGGCTAATGGTGTCCTGTCCTGTCGTGTGATTGGCAGAAATGGAGCCCTGGTTCTCCCGCTTCAAGGCCGAGGGGACGGTGGACTACTCCCAGCTGACGTTTGACCCCGGGCAGAATGAGCTGATTGTGGGCGCACGGTAAGACATGTCCCTGGTTTTGTATGTGGCATTGTGACATCCTTGTACAGCAGTAGTGACCATGGAGGAAAAGTCATTTGGAGCTATTTGTAGAGGTAAAAATATGAAGAGTTCGTTTGCAAAAGCAGATATCTCCATTTTGAATTTTTTGCTAAGTTGTTTTAAATTTGTATTACCGTACTCTACAGGTAGCACCAGTAAAGTTAAAGGTGAATTAATTTGATCAATAACAAGTGACTTCATATTTCTGATGCACTAAAATAGATCTGGTCATTAAAATCTCATCTACAAAAAGAGAAAACTACAAGCATATGTTGATTTTTGTCTATGGCACTTATCTGTTTTTGCAAATAAACTCTTCATATTACTCTTTAATTGTAGTGGTCTGATTAAGGCCATGTTTACACGCACCTGGATATTTTTATAAGGGAAAGGGAATCTTATTTCATATGACACAAGTCGCACCCAAAGCGCTTCACACATGGAGGGAGGGGGGCTCATTCACTCCAGGCTGATGGTGGTAAGCTACATTTGTAGCCACAGTTTCCCCTGGGGCAGACTGACAGAAGCGAGGCTGCTTTCATCTGCGCCAACGGTCCCCCTGACCACCACCAACCACTCACACATAGGCATTGGGTGAAGTGTCTTGTCCAAGGAAACAAAACAAAGCTTATAAACACATATTTTTCTACATCTGTGTAAAAAATGTCTGTCCACACAGCCGTTTTAGCAAAGCTGTTGACACAAGCGTTCTGGCTGTATAAGGCGAGACACGGCAGAAACCATAGATTTTTCATGGGGTGGGTATTTTCGAGATTTTGTAGTTTGGCCAAAAGTAATAACAATAGGGTGAATTTGGGGAGAGGGAGACTCAGGGGGCCTTCGAAAGACTTAATTGTCCTTTTAGAATGAATAAAAAATGCGTGAGGGGGCCCCATGTCATATCTTCTTGCCCCGGACCTCAGAAAATCTAATGACAGCCCTGCTGGAACTCATGACACAAACTCATGCAGGCACATGTGCTTCGACAAAACCCTTTTGTCCAACATCCAGTTCATTAAAACTAATGTTTTACTTCAAATTCATTGTCACTGTCACGGATTTTGACCTCTTCCCTTGTTATGAAGTTTATCCAGCAAAACATAACAATTACTTTTACAAAAACAATATTTTTCGCAGCCAGACAAAACAACAAAAAAACGATTCCTTTCCATGCCCAAGCTGTTTCTGTTGGGTCCGGTCAACTGTGTCTTTGTTTTGTTTTGCGCGGCTGCATTTCAAAAAAGCCTCGACTTCTCTTTACCTTTAAGTGCATCCTTCATGGACTCTTGAGTGAGAGGTATGGATGTGCACACTGGCTGCTTCCCGTGTGAAGACTATCCGCCACTGTTCTCTAATGGCCGGGCTGTCAATAGCACGGAGCGGTACAAAGCGAACAGGAGATAACACAGGAGCTGGAGAAGGAGGGAGGCAGGGAAACAAACAGAAACCCACGGGGAATTCTCTAATGCATTTTTGGCACTGGAGAGGAAAAGGCTAATCAGAGATAAATGTAGATATTTTCGGCGGTGCTTTCTAGGTGTGTAAAATCTAATGTAAATTGAACAAAAGCATCCAGGTAATCCCATCAGTGCGTGGCATTTGCAGCACTCCGAAAATCAAATAAGACATTTGGTTGGGCTGTCAGCGGCGGTGCGATGGCTCAAGTGTGAAAGGCGAAGTGATTCGATGGCCGTGTCTGAAGTATGAGAGATAATGGCGCTAAGGAGCGATCGATGCAGATATCAATACAGTGAAACAGGGAGCAGCGGCCTTATGCTGACGGGCCCCAGAGCCACTCTGCGAGCGCTCAGTCTGAGGGACGAGAGCTGGAGAAGTGGTTAAGTTTTAAAAAGTAAGAAATAAAAATGCTGAAGATTGATTCAAATTACCTTGAAAGACTCTTTTATCTCTGCTTGAGAAATTGAGGTGGATTGTGCAAGTAAGATTGAACAAAAAATAATATGAAATCTTACTTTTAGAACAACAAAAGATTGGAAAGAGAGCGCTTCATGGTCAGAAAAAAAAAATCTAAACTTTAAAGCTTTTTCGCGCCAACGCTTCATTGTTTTTCTTCACATTTTCCGGATAATCATGTTGTTTAGGTCCTCCATCTGCCCATACGGAAACAGAAGCAACTGATAACCACACTTCCCTCTCCCCAGACGCTTCCCCTGCCGCCTCCAAGGACACACACTGAGAACAAAATGTGGTTTACGAGATTTTCAGCCCATTACTTTCTCTTTTTATTCCTGTGCGATTGTGTTTGCGATGCTATCACATAATGGTAGAATAATATAATAGACCAGTTTCACGAGGGAGCATTTTTCTCCATAAACATTTAATTGCCGCTCCTATGTGCTCTAATTCAAAGTAATTGTATATAATCATGGAGTAGCATGACATATTGTTAATAACAATAATGTGCTATTTCTCAAAGGAGATGTTTGTTCGTGAAAAGTTGCTACCGCCACTGAAACTACTTTGTTTGTGCCTCCCAAATGTGAACCGCTTCAGGCAATTCACGATAAGGACCTATTAGGGTAAGCTTTGTCTGCGGCTGGGCTTTGATTCTCCTTCAGTCTAATACTCTCTCGCTATACATTCCCCCATCCAGCATCGCAGACAGGTGAAGCGGCAGGAGATAAGATTACAAAGGCTTTCCATTTCATAGCTCATATAGAGTATTATGAGTGTGTTCAGAATTCATCCGAGGCGTGTAGGAGGTTTTAACGCTTTACTCACATCTTCACCTATTTCCATATAAAAATAGAGAAGAAAGAGAATGTTTTTGCTGTCAGAATTCTTAATAAAACAGGTCTTGTCAACAATATCTCAAGTGGTGTGCATTGTTTCAAGCAGAGGTGAAAGTAATAAACTATAACTCAAAAATAATGTGGCCCAGACATAAAAGTACATAAAGTTGAGTGCCTCAGTATAAGCTCTAAGGCAGGGGTCTCCAACCATTTTTACTGGATGAACTTATACTGTATGTAATAAAAACGTCAGCAAGCTACTTATGCTTCGAAGAGCCTCATGTAAATATGTGATTTAGGAGGAGCCAAGATTTTTCAACATAATAGAAGAAAAAGGATGGAGTTTGGTCATTATACTTTACTTTACTTAAACTTAACGTTTGTGTAGGTTCTCAGTCGTACAGGAGTTGTCCATCGTAGTCAAAAATTCTTCAGTCTTCATCTGTACTCTGTAGTTGAAGTGTAGGACGTTTCGATCTTACTCCAAAGATCGTCATCAGCTACTGAAGGTCTGGAGCACGCTTTTTGCTGGTTCAACATGTTCAGGACAAAAATAAAAGGCATCTATAATGTGGCCCACCAAGTGTAGAAGTGTAGAAAACCTTTGGCGAGCTTCCAACAAAGGGCTAAGGTATTAAAAATTGTGCTCAGAACAAGACAAGGCAGACGCGTACACAAGCAGAAATAAACTTGCTGAAGCTATACCAGTAAAGTGTAGAGGTGAAACCAAGAGGTCTGAGGCGCTCTGTGCACACAACTGTAGACTACAAGTCCTTTATTAGCATTCGTTGTTCCTGTTGATGAAGGACTTCTAGTCTACATTTCTGTGTCCAGAGTGCCTCGAACCTTTGAGTAATATGGCCCATTTTGAAGTTACAAGTAGCATTGATGCCAGTAACGAGTAGTTATTCTAATATGACCGCTTTATTATTTCCACACCAGTAATCAGATTAAAGTTACTTTTCCAAGTCAATGTGAGCTACTATTTTTTGGAATTTTCCTTTGTAAAAATATATATATTTGCTTTCTTTTTGTGTCTCGGGGAGTGACGTAATATATGCAGCAAGTCATGTTTTCAGCCCGAGGACAACTCACCACACAACTCTAAATGTTACTGTAAAAATACATTTGCATATTAGCAAAACTGGTTGTCATTTGTATTTTGAGGCGATGGAGGTGCCGTCGGCATCTGCTGAATGTAACTAATAAAGTAACTTGTAATCTGACTTAGTTACTATTAAAATCAAGTCATTATTAAAGGAGACATCACAAATCAGTAGTCAGATTGCTTTTCTAGGTAAGTTGCTAAAGTGTTACTCCTCTGCTCTGAATATTCATTTTTCTTTTTTTCAGTTTTGTAACCACAACTGTACACTAGTATTATGATTGTGATTCAATTTCCAATTCATCTTGTAAAATGAACAATGCAAAAACTAGCACAAGAATGGAGCTCGTTTTTGTATTTCAGAATCTAAACAAAAGGCTTCTGTGGTTTAAAACATAATAAGAACTGTAGTACTGTGTAGTTTGGATATTTTGTGTTTGGAGATGCCCAAAAAAATGTGCTAATTGTAATGTTATTGGGTTGTGATCAACTGTGCAGCCTTAATATCTACAGTACAGTTGTCTAAATCATTAAATGTACTTCCATATTTAATCTAATGTATGCTTGATATGACTTAAGATAAGATAATACTTTATTGATCTCACAATGGAAAAATTCACTTGTAACAACAGCTCTTAAGATAGGATCACACAGGGGGGTGCAAAAAGTCAGGAAATGTGCCAACAAAGAAGAAAATTAGGTTGTTAAACAGGTAATAGTAATAACAATAAAATATATACATAGTAATGTCTCTTAGCATCTCTCTCTAAATAAATCTCTTATGCACACTAAATAAGATTAAACAAATAAACTCTAGGTCGAATTGGGCAGGATGATATGTATGAAATGGAGAATAACAAATTGTATCTCCTGACTCCTCAGCAACACTCTGGTACTAAGCTGTGTAGCCTGAGCGCCATGTAGACCTGACAGAACAGCATCCAGCAGCCGCCCCACTCACTCACTCAGTATTATGTTGTTGTGTTTCTTGTTTTGCAGAAATCACCTCTTCAGACTGAACCTGGAGGACCTGACACTGATCCAGGTGAGTCTGCTCCGTCTGACTCAGGGCCTATAATGCACAGGCGGATGCCCAAACCACATAAAACAGTGTTAGCCGCCATCTCCCGCTGCTTCAATCGGTTACAGTAAAGCGCTTTGGCGTCACGCGTCACGACACGTTCGCCCATTTCCCCCGCTGCGATTCTCTACTGCTGCTTTGTTCAGTTAAGTGTGGAGTTTCAATTTTTGTTTTCAAAAGAATGAGCACCAATTTCAATGATTGGCTTTAGACACCCAGTATGGCAGAATCAACACCATTTTGGGGTTGCCGCATTGTTAGCCAGGAAGGATTATTACTTGTTTGCTTATTTTGTATGTTTGTTTATTTATTCATTTCAGGCATTTCACAGTGAACATAATGGGCACCTCCAGTCGGTCATAGGGGGGAAAAAACAAAAAAACAGTTGCCTGAAAGGGAGTAGGAAGAAGAAAACTTTTTAATCCTACCCCCCACCAAACAGTACCAGCAACGGTAAAGACAGCACATAACAACATTGGTAATGAATAAATACAAACAGTGTACAAGTACGAATACAGAAGTGCAGTACATTTAAGACCCTCTTTCTATACAGTATATTGTGACCAGACCAGATGTTTGTATACATACCGTTGTAGGCAAAAAGAGAATAAGGCGTAACATGGGAAGGATATATATTTATGATAAAGTATGTAAATGGGGGGAAGGATCAAGTCAGTAAAGTTTTCCAATCGTGGCATCTGGAATATTCTGCAGTATAGCTTTAACTACATCTATTTCTGTCTAAAATAAACCACAGAGAATCTTATGTTATGTGCGCTTTTCTAATTAATGTCATTAATACAACCACACAGTTTGAGGCGTTCATTAACTCATGTGTCAAACCAAATTAGTGCTTTCTCCTGGTTTTGCTCGCACGTACAGTAACATCTGACAAATGATATTTAAATGATTTCTTTATCAAATGAAACTTTATTCATGAACTTTATCATACCTCTGTGCGTCATGTTAGATGTTATCTTGTACTAGTATCTGTATCTAAAATCTTAATGTTTTGGGTTCTTGCAAAAAAAAACAAAAAAAACAGTGGAAATAAAGAATTATTTTGGTCTCCATGCCATTATCGGAAAGCATCTGTCTAATTGATTGGCCACAAGTCAACAAGTGCATGATGCAAATACATGGCAGTTGTGATTCAGAATGGACTTTCCAACACAGCTGTACTTTTTCAAAATATCATTAACACCAATTATGTCCCATCCGCCGCAGTCTGCCCTTCAGATTCATGCCATTTTTTTTTTCCCTCTCCATTTGTACGTGTCGAGCACACACTTCCCCACCGAGCAAAACAATTTCTGGCCCACACTATTACCAGACAGTGGCACATCAAGGACTTCTCTCTAGGTTGTACTAGCGAGAATACTTTGATCGTTGCTGTCGGCCATTTGCGCCCTGAAAAACCATCAGAAAAAAACGAAGCCGGAAGAACGTAATAAAGCGCGCTCTGGAGGGATCGCATTGATACGACTCCGAGTGGAATAGGAAATGAGACAAAAGCGTTTGGAATTTGGAGGATCGGAAGAAAGCGCGAAACCAAACGGCCGGGATGCACCATAGACGTCGGGAAGAAAGCTAGCAATACCCCCTATGGCGCTGAATGAGGGTGCACGCGGCGCCATTCTTATGCGGAGGCTTACTGGGACACACACATGCTTTTAAAGGATGTTCAATGAGCGTTCGCAGAGCCCAATCTTCTGTTCCCGTCTTATTCCAACACGCCGCCTCGCCTGCCATTGCCCCCAGAAGAACAAGAGATTCCACCAGCTACAATCAAACGCTCATCTCCAACACGTCTTCCCTCATGAGGCCCCAGTGTAATCCTTTGCTGGATCTCGGGGCCAATTTAAACGGGACCTGTGTTTAAAGTCCCTTGCTTTGCATCAGAATAGGCCGGGGTTTCGAGATGGAAAGGCAATCCAACCGTTTTGTAGTTTTAAATCAAATCTTTGCATCTTTTTCAACCCGGGCCCAAATGAGACGTTAATTGCCATTTGATTTGGATGTCTTCGCACTGGTTTACATGCTGTGCTAAAGTTTCTGTCAAGTGTGAAAACATGGTGTTAACGCTCTAACAAGATATTTGTTTAATTAATGAAAAAGTCAGTAAAGGATGGCAATGAACCAAGAGCAAATGTTCCAATGTTTGGATATAGGAGTGCTTTATTGGTGATGAACAGGCTCCTTTTGACTGCTGTCTACTCAGGCAATAAAATGCATGGATATATTCTCTTTTGGCCTTTCTACTTCTTCACAGACAGATGAGATGTGATTGGTCAAACGGTCTGCAAGAGATTCTCATGAAAATGCCAGCTCGAGCGCCATCGGTTGTTCTCTGTGGGTTGCGATGGTGCTGAAACGAATTGCGTCCTCTTACAGCGGGAAAACAAGCTAAAAGCTACACCTACGCTTGTCTTTGTGATTTCACCCTTTCCCTAAGCCCAGTCCTGTCAGATAATTCCCAGTGGCACTGATTTGTTCTTGTGTGGCAGACAGCGGCAGGGGCAGACTGTGGCAAGGCATGACTGGCTTATAGTCTATGTGCTATAAAAGATTGACTATGCTTAAAGATTGGGATGGGTATTATTGTGTTGAACCGATTATCAAGAATAGAATAAAACAATGTTGAAAAAGAAATCTGTCTAGGTCCTCACTGTCTTTCAACTCAAAAGGTCAATATGTATTATGTGTTTAAGTAATTCAGCCTATGTCTGTGAACCCAAGTAGCTGCTGCACAGACAGGAGTGAACTTTAAATAAGACTTAAAGTGGACACACCATGGCTAATTGTGGTTTATAAAGGTGCTTTTGGACACCACAGTATTCAGATTCCACATTTTATCTTGTGTGTGCATGGAAAATACGTTTGATATGTTCAGATTGCTCTTTTAGGGATCTCTCTCCGCTATAGCAAAAGCTGGAATTTCCGATGATGAAAGATACAAGACGGCATTTTTAGCTAATGGCATACTTACAAATGGGTACAATGTGGAGGACCATGTTCTATCTACATTTAATGGGAAACACTGTAGGCAACATTTTCAGGTTTTGGGCCAATCTGCTCTGTTAACATATAAACTTTCACATGGAAACAGTTCTCTATAGATTTACACAGATAATTGTAGCTTCAAAGGCTACTTTCTCAAACGGCATTTAGTTTAGTTGAGTTTATTTATTTAAAGGACAATGTGCAGTTCCATTAAAACCACATCTCCAATTTAGTAGCACCCAGTGCCGGTGCTGACCTCTTTGGGGCTCTCGGCGTAAATCTGTTCCGGGGCCCTACCATCAGGGCCGTAGTCAGGATTTTCAAACCATTTAAAAAGGGCGGTCTGGGGGTCCTCCTACCTTTCAAAAATAGGTAGATTTATTATAGTATTTTCAGTTACATGAAATTAGAAATCTGTGATCACGCATGCTCCCTGCCCTTGAAAGGTGTGTGTGTGGATTCTGCTGGTCTTACAATGAACTGGTAGTCATAGCTTTGTATTACTGGGGGTTTAGCGAGTAAGTAACAGCCAAACACGGCGGGCCTGCCCACTCTATTGCTCCTATTGAGTTGAGACGCCGAGATCGATGTGGGCTGAAGCCAGTAACCATAATCTCCTCAGTAAATGCCCTCCTTGCTCTGAGGTAATGAAAAATAGAGGAACATCAGAAGTTGCGCGGCGAGAAGGGCAGACACGCTAAGCCCTTTGAGAACTTTTACACTTTCATTGGCCGCTGTGTCTTTTTGAGGCCACTCCACGGATTTGGTCTTCAATAAATCCCACAAGAAGAAAGGGTTCGCAGTCACTTAGAGATATAAAGGTTGTCTTAAAAGCTGTTTACAAAAAAGGCAGGTCTCCGAGAGGAAAATCTCACAATACGTGCTCCATGTGCTCAAACTAAGCAATAATAGAAGGCAAAGTTTGAGCTACGAGTCTGCCCTTCGCACAGCCTTGATTGGAGAGAAATATATATATTTTTCTTCTCTCAGCATCTCAACAGCTTGAAGAGGTCTAACTCTCACTGTCAACCTCTAGCCTCATCTTCACTGATGTGGAAAACGCTGTCAAGAACAAAAGGTGGCCACATTCTTCCTGACTCTTCTCTGACGCCGGCTTAAAACTCTCAACAGCAGCACTTAAGGAAACAATAACTTTTTGGCACCAGCTTACAGAACACTTTGTCATCGTTAGTATATTTGAAGGGCCTATTGGCAAATTGGCTTGTTTTTTTTTCAAAGTTTGAACCATGCTCTATTGTTATATCCTTATCAAAAACATACATGGGGTGGTGTTTTGTTTCATTCACCCAAATTCAATCACTCTCAACTTCTGTACTCAAAAGATTACACTCCGATTTCCTTGAAGTTTCTCTGAGTTTTAAGGTCTAGTAAAAGAAGTGCGCCCTCTGCTGGCGTTCTGCATAACTACAAAAGGCATTTCAATCAATTTTTTTTTTCAATCAATTTATTTTTGTAACGCCCAGTATCATAACAGAAGTCATCTCAAAGGTCGGTCTGGACAAAAACAAATCAACATCAGACATCAAGAATGATCAAAAATAAGTCACACACGAATGAAATGTCACACACATTTTTGTATAGGGTTTTTTTCTGGACACATACATTATTTTAAGTAAAACTACACAAAATACCAAAGCTGTGTCTAAAGTAGTTTGAATAAAACATGAAAGGCATTGGGACCCACCATCACCCAAAGGATAAGAAATGGCCAGTGTGTTTTACGCATACAATGACAAATACTGAATTTGACCCAAATTGTTGTCTAAAGCTGAAATCCAGGGCATTAACAAGCATTCACAGTCATTAAATGTCATTAAAAAGCATTAAATAGAATTCAAACTGGCATTAAATCAAAAATTATTGGAAAATAATGACATTGATCGACTAATTTCAAAGCATAAGTTTGTCAAAATTACAAAATGTGGGTCTAGACTGGAGTTTTGGCAGAAACCATACTGTATATTTGGTCAAAAGTTGTCCGTTGTATCAAATTTTCTATTGAATATGGAAATCAGTATTAAATATGCACTGATTTGTGACCGATTGTGGCATTAAAATGTAGTATTTTGGCAATCATATTTCATACAAACGTTGAAAGAAACCAATTGAGAACCACTGATCTAGAATGTTTGAACGTGGATGCTGAACTACTCTGTGTGTGTATTTTTTTTTATAACCATTACTCTGTGACTTCCAACATGTTTCACTTTGTGCAATCAGATAAAACTTGCCTCCGACCCAGAATTGGCCATTCAGTTTTATATCATGGGCACACTTTCCCACTGGACCCTGACGAATGATCCAACCTTCTCACTGTAAACAATATAAACACAGTGTTGGCCAAACTTAGCTGGAGGACTTGAGATGGACAATGTGCTCCGTAAAGCGCAAGATAACAATTTTCCATAATAAACAAAGATTACCTGGGGCTAGTCTCAGGTTTTAAATCAGTTTGACTTGCCTGGATGATTGACGGGCTGCACAGACATTGTTCATTCCCTCTAAATTATATAGACTTTATTCAGGCAGTGATTATGCATTCCCCTGAATCTACAAGGTTATTTCTATTTAAGCAACTCTCAGCCATTGTGCGTTTATTTCTTGAAAACAGACCAGGTATTGTTTTTGCAGTCTTAAGTTTCTGAACCTCGCAGTGTTTGTAGAGTACAGTAATGTTGCAACAATCGAATAAATTGCCGCACGTTCGTAACTTCAAGGTGATTTCCTTTATGCGTCACATCTGTCGGATCTGACCTTCTGCTCCTCGTGACTCTCACTCACTTTTATCTTAACATATGCTAACCTTGGGCCAAAGCATGCCTCTGCTTACTCCTTGCTTCCCAAAGGCCACAGAGGACCAGACTTCTGCGTCCATTGTGTTCACCTGCACAGTTTGCGAGTAGCTAAACTCGCTCGATGCCCGCGGCGATAACTGCCTTTTGTGGTGGGGGAGTTTATGTGGCTGCGAGCGTGCGTACCGTCAATTGTAGGGAGTTCAGTGTCTTGTTCTTATGGTAAATCGAAACAGGATGCTGACAATGGCATGAAAAGCTGTGTTGGTCGATGAATCCGAGGATGAGGAGAATCAGCGCGTTGTTTGTGAGTACAGCAGGAAGGCAATAGAAAACAAGACGTATGGTGTAAGGAGATCAATGGAAGTGCGTCCTTTATCCTTAAAAGCTTTATCAGAGGCACTTTGTTCAGAGGTTTTGTTTTGTTGCTAAAGCTCAGAGCAGAGGAATGCAGAGTTATTCTGCGTTTTAGAATTTTTTTACATTGTTGGAGGTCCTTTTGAAATATTTTGTTTGTGTGATTTCAGGTTAAGGCGAAATAGAAGTGTATATTTTCGGAAGAAGTAGCAGTACTATAATATGTTCAATGGTAGAGATGGTAGAGATAGCGGTGAATAATGTGCAGTATAGGTACCGTATTTTCCGGACTATAAGTCACACTTTTTGTCATAGTTTGGTTGGTCCTGTGACTTATACATATATATATATATATATATATGAATGAATATGCTAAGTGAACATACCAGACACCTTTTCAGTTTGCTTATGCTTCGTGTGCATGTGTTACGTTAGCATACAGTACACCTATTCAGCCTGTTGTTCTCTATTCTATTGTTATTATTATAACTTGCACTTCATGATGTAATATCTGTTCTTGGTCTCGGATGTTGTAAAATAAATTTCCCCCCAAAAATGCGACCCATAGTCCAGTGTGACTTATATATGTTTTTTTCTTCTTCATTGTGCTTTTTTCGGCTGGTGCGACTTATAGTACGGAAAATACGGCAGTTGTAGTTGTTGTATTATACTATAGTAACTAAAGATTTGTGACTAAGGAGCTACAATGATTAACTAATGTGCCTTGTTTTCATCGTGTTTACTGATTTTATTGTTTATTGTCCTGACCCTAGTGTTGAACTGAACTGCTATTATACATCGCAGTACTCATTTATTACATTTCAGCTTCATGAATCGTTGGAGACTACATTTTCCTGTTTTCACACCAGTTTAAGGACTTTTGACGGCTCAAAAGATATTATATTTTGTTCAGAGCTGTTAGTGGTTGTGGTCACGGTCTTATTTTTATCACTTGAAAGCAGAGCTGATTTGTAAATTAAAAAACTGGATTTTTGATTTTTTTTTTTTACCCAGCCCTACTTGAAAGCCATGTACTGTACGTATACCTACCACTTCATATAGTATTTGTCACAACACCTTGGAATTACTGTAGGTTGTACTGTACATACTGTAAGTACTCATTAATTGCTGTCAGAAAAAAATGATCAGTAGCTGTAGTGGAAAAAAAAAAACAGTTAAGTGTCTCCTCTGCCTCTTCCAATTACATCTTGTCCTGCAGTCAATTAGCTTCCATAATGATGAGCGAACGGAAAGTGTCCCCCTTAAGAGGCGTCGCTAATTCAATGCTAGACATGGCTAACGTGGCTATTTAAATGCATGGAATATACAGCGGCACGGGATTAAGATAGGTCTGTAATATTATCCCTTGTTTGGATTGGGGTTTCTATTAAGTGAATGCGCCGCACTGGAACAGCCCCATCCACCACTACATAATCTTTTACGAGGTTATTACGGCTACGACCGTTCGCTTAGGCCCGACATCTAGACCAATTTTGAGCGCAAATATTTCAGGCTCTTACATCAGCGGGCCCGTAGTGTGAATAGTAAATATTGTGCCAGTACATCAAAAGATAATATCAGAAATTCATAAAAGAGATTAAATATTCCCCTGCTGCTCTCACGCCGTGGAGCCGGTCCATTCTTAGACAGCTGTCAGCAAAAAGAATGTGTTCTGAGTCCTCTTTATGCAGAGCAGTCTCAATATCAAGTTATTATGCATGCAGACCCACGCACCTCCATAGCGATGGCGAGGAGGGCCTACACTGTCTCTCTTGTTCGGTACGCTGTTGTTTTTGTCTGAGGAGCTGGTTCTCTCCTCTCTGTTTTGGCCCCCGTCTATCACTGTACAAGCCCACAGCGGTATCTCTCGACTGCGCCCACCTCTCCCTGACAAAGGCCTTATAGTGTGGTTAACGCAGCCGGAACAGAAAGGCTTATCTGGAGATAGGAGCCCATTAGTAGGCAGAGGTCACACTTTGTTGCGCTGAGCTTCACTACTTAATACTGAGAGAGCAGCCTGTAACCTGCGAACACACACGCACAGTTAATCTGGTTAAATGTTTGTATTGTGCTTGAGAAATTTTGTGAATTCAATTTGCCATAGTATGTGCAGTGCAAAATGAGAGAATCTGGTAAGTGTAACAAACTTATCCCATTGGCAGATTTCTTGAAAGTAGTCTCTCAAATTAAGGGGCTTGTTTGTAGATTACTTCTTGCAGTGTGTCTGCTGGCTCTGTTAAGGGTCCGCCCCTCCTAATCCCCATAGTTCATAAACGCCTAACCAGTGGTGGAAGAAGTACTCAATATTCTTACTTTAGTAAAAGTGCAGATACAGGAGCAAGGATTTACTTCACTAAAAGTAAAAGTATCAGATTTTCTGCTTAAGTAAAAAGTAAAAATATTTCTTAAGAGTTTAATGTGTTGGATATTTTGTTAAAATCCATTGAATCAAACCAGGTCTAAACAAGGTCTAAACCTGATCTAAACCATGTCTAAACAAGTAAACCACTAACTCAGGTCAAGAACAGGTCTTAAACAGGTATAAACCAGGTATATACCAGGTCTAAACCAGGTCTAAACCAGGTCTAAACCAGGTCTAAACCAGGTCTAAACCAGGACTAAACGAGGAAAAAACTAAGTCAGGACTAAATCAGGTCTAATCTAGGTCTAAACCGGGAATATATCAGGTCTAAACCAGGACTACACTAGGTCTAAACCCGGAATAAACCAGGTCTAAATCAGGACTAAACCAGGTCTAAACAGGAACAAAATCAGGTCTAAACCAGGACT
>OMNZ01025475.1:0-15197 GCA_900303255.1 Lesueurigobius sanzi | reverse complement strand
TCTGGCAGATGTTGTTTTTCTTTAGGATCCTCAGGAAATACAGTCTCTGTTGGGCCTTTTTCAGTAACTCAGAGGTGTTAACGCTCCACCTCAGGTCCTCCTCAATGTGGAGGACCTGAGTGGTGGTCTAAGACATTTGTTAAGCACTGTATTTATTTATTTTTTCTATCCGTTGAGATGATCCATCTCTTTTCAATGGAGCCCAACAATTACAACTTACAGTATATTAAATACTGTAAAGAGTACAGTAAAGAGTACAGAGTACCTATTTCCCAGATTTTAGGTAAAAAAAAATGTCATACCCCTATTATTGAAACGGCATTAAGTCATTTGTGAGTGGAAGACATGCTGTATTTGATGTGTATTTAGCCTTTGTTGCCAAGTGGATCTGTGACATATGACCTGTATATAGACTTGGTATGTCGTAAGACGCAAATAAATTGAAGCATTTGGTTTCACAGTTCACATGAATTGGGACTCAAACCACAAACCACAACTTCACTTGCTAAAAAAAAGTCCACCAGGCTGTAGATAAAGAAGAAAATCATCACAAATTGAATTGCTTTGAAGTCAATTCCACACAGGGACCAATCAAATTTGCACAGCCGACAGCATGGATGGATACACTGACCCTACAGCCAAATACATACAATAGGATTGTATTAAGAAGCTTCTGTTACTGCAATACAGCACCAGATCAACCACACAGACTGACATCCCCTGTAAGACCCAGGAAAGTTCAGCCGTGATCTAAAAACAAGGAAAGATTGACAGAAACAACCAAGAAGACAGAAAAAAATAATTGCAGGGAAAATAGATAGAAAGACCGATAGAATGGAGGGAAAACAAACTGCGGTATTTATTTTTTCTTCTCAGTGTTGAAACAGGAAAAGGACCTCGCGTTTAATAAACCATGAATCCTTTCACAGAGCGTTTGTATGTTATTCTACGGAGAAACAGATACACGGGGAGCAGCATGGGGGGAAAAGAGATGCCCACTTCCAGGCTGCGTGTTAGTTTTGGGCCCGAAACTGTGTGTGGGAGAAGGGGAGAGAGGGGGATACATCCTCTCTCGCTTTCCCCTCAAGTCCTGGAAGAGAAAGCATAAATGAGAAAGATATACTTCCCGCATGTGTAAATGATTAAAGCCTTCTCCCTTTCGCTCGCTCCTTGACAGTTTGTGAAAATGGCTGTTTAACATATCCCCAGCGCTGCGGTGAATAACTAACCGTTCACCACAACAATGCGCGGACATCAATATGTGGTGAATGCATAAGAGGAGAATACGCATAAACACAAACATATATCTATGTCCTTAAGTTGTCTCCTTACCCACTTTTCCTTCCTTCCTACTCTCCTTTTCCTTCCTGTTAGCTGTTACAGAGGTCGAACCTGAATGAGACCCTGTATTTCCACCGGGGCCTGAGCCGCTGATATGTTTTTCTTGGCCGGTCAAACTTCTACTTTTGTCATTCACTCAGCATATTTTAACAAATTAGAAACATTAGAAACCGGGGATCGCAGCTATGTTTTGGTTTGGTTTCGAAACTCTCTCAGTCCACCACAATTATATTTCAAAACACGGGCGAATTGTTTGACAGCCGAACGGAATAAAACCCTAAAACAACTTTTTCATTAGAAACACATGCGGCTGCAATTAGTAATCCAGCATTATGTTAATGTGTGTTTGCTCCGGTTCATTCGTTGTTGTCGGGTGTGCGCTTGTGCCTTGGTATGCTTGTCTATGCGCGCTCCTGTACTTGTGAGGGCGACCGTGTGTGCGCAAGGGACAAAGGGACACAGTGCTCCATATAACAGCATTACAGATGGCTGTTGTGAGTGGTTGTGACAGTGAAAGCGAGTGAGTTCCCACTCCATACAGATGTACTCTGAGTGACCTTACAAACACAGTGGAACTAAAACAGGCCCCCTACCCTCTCGCGCGCTCTGGCACACACTGTCAATTCTCACTCAGCCCTCGCGGGGCACTAAAACTTGTTTCCCCAGCCAGGAATACATCAAGGGCCAAGAATATATAAGCAGCAAGATGCATAGCTAAGGTCCAGGAAAGCATAACTTGGCCTATGTAAATATTGGACTGAAGGATTAGTAGCGTTTGCCACCTATAAAAGCAAGAGACAGGTATGCCAAGCCCGGATAACAACCACAAGCTACTACTTTACCCCTGGATTGTTTGAGCAAGCAACCACTGAGCACAAAGAGGATATTTCAACAAGTTCACTCTGTGAAGGGAAAGTGGGAAAACTAGAAATGACAGGAGCAATCTAAATCTTCCCCTCCCCAAACCAGGTCCTGACATTAACACTAGCCAACTTGCCAAGAGCGGGTAGATTTACATTTTGGATCATAACACTTTCAGAGTTCAGACTCGCCAACCACTTGATCCAATTGTATTTTATTTAGAATTTCAAACTATTTTGGGCAACTGTGGAGCCGTGGTTAGCATTCACTCACTGGAAAGGACTGTTCAACCTTACCAACTGTTGTTGTGTCCTTGGGCAAGACACTTGCCGGGTGATCCAGTGATAGCTGCCAATTTGGAGAGATCATCATTTGGTGATTAAAGTCTATCTGTTTCAAATACAGTCTACTTTTCACTCACCACTCCTCCTCCTCCTCCTCATGTTAAGTCACTGACTGGTGGATTGAACCATTCACTGTGAAATGTGAGAAATAGAAGCCAAATAATACAGTTACCTGTTCAGGTACACTGCCTGGAAAAATAAAGTCACCACCTGGATTTAACTAAGCAAACACAACTGGGGTTGATGCAGTCTGTCAGTTTTAGGTTCAGCAACACTATATATGCCCAAAGAATGAGATGAGCTGAAACATGAACATCCTGAATTATTATTTATGAGTTAATCCATCAATGGATTTCTTCTTCACTGACGGCACAGGCATATTCCAAGATGACAATCCCAGGATCAGGCTCATATGGTGAATAGTGGAACCATAGTGGTTCAGGAGTGTGAATGGTCATTTTCACACATTGATTGTCCACCACAGTATCCATATCTTAACTCCACTAAGAATAGTTGGGATGTGCTGGAGAAGGCTTTGCTCAGTGTTCACACTCTTCAGCATCAGCACAAGATCGTAGTGAAAAATGAATGCCACACTGGATGGAAAATAAATCTTTGGACATTGCAGAAGCTTATTGAAACAATGCCACAGCAAATGCTTCTGTGATCAAAGCTAAAGGTGGCCTAATGTTAATGTGCGTGTGACATTTTTTTGTTGTTTTCAGTGTAGTACTTCTTACATTGTCCTCTCCTCATAAAATTTGGCAAGGTGTGATAGAAAAGCGATTCAATCTACATACTGTACCTGCTACTCCTGGGCAACGAGTTTCCTATGACCGTAAAGAAAGAGACCAATCTAATTTAAGCATCAACGTATGATTTATAATTAAAGAAGATCCTAGATGTGTAACTTTTGATCATCATTTACCACAGCAGCAAAAGCAAAAAGTCAATATTAGACCCTTCTCAAAAACTCATTCTTCCACTGACCCAAACCCCAAACCTTAAAAAGATGTTGAGGCTGATTTTCATTTTTGTCCTCTTGTCCCTCTGTAGCTCCTCTGAGCCTGCGTTATGTGTTTTCTCTCTGATGGTCGATTGTGAAACAACAAGAATGTTTTTTATTCTCTGCTCTCAACCCACAACATTTGTTTCCAATTTGACATGATGTTGAAACATGAATTCTTTGGATCGAATGCGACAGCTCACAATAGAAGCCCGAGCCACCTATCCTTCGAACCGCATCACTAAAAGCCTCCACAACTTTGCTTATTCCCCTGCACCTTTCCTCCGATGATACTTTTCGAGGCCAGAGAAAGTCCCCTCATGCCATAGTGTGGGAGAGATTGTAAAGTTTTCATTGAGCGCATGTGGAAGTGATTTGGCTGTAATCGTCCGTAATTGCAACTGTAACACACAAGCGGGCTGGAACGCATTGCCTTCATAACTCTCCGCCAGGGTCACTCAGGGCTTATCTCAATATTTAGCGTCTTGCCTGATTGAGTTATCATATCACATTTGCCGTTAAGAGCAGAGTGATGTCAACAGATGAAACCGGAGACCGCAAAATGTTGGTTTAAATCGCAAAGGAGGAAGGTTCCTGTTTGAGAAGAGCAGACGTGGCATTAGCGGGAAGCGGCCTTTCGGACATTTAAGACCGCGCCGGAGATGCCGAGCGAAGATTCGGAATAAAATGCGCCATTACCGTATCCGGAATGTGAACCCGGTGTTACTCGACCCGTGTCACTCTGGAGGAGCCGTCCCGAGCACTTTGCCGCCGAGGTGCAAATGGTCCTCTCCTACGCCTCACTGCCCCAACGCCGCTCCTTCTCAGATCTGTCCATCACTGCTCCACCACAGCTCCCCCGGCATCCCTCTCTGTCCTCTGTTCATTTCGGAGTTGTCATTGTTTGACAAATGTTCCAGGACTTGGGTTTTGGGGAGGAAAAAGATCAACTTGGATAACAGTGTCAAATTATTCTGAACTTGTTGAATTTTCATGCTGCTTTGCTAACGTGGATGGGTTATTTTTCCAGGTCAAGATTTAGTTCACAATAATTATTTTACACACATCCGGGAGCATTAACATTTGAAGGAAGACTGAAATATCAATTGCTGAACTAATACAAGAATCATATGTTTTCCGGATCAAAACAGATGACTAAACTAAAGGATTATCAGGTTTTATACATAATAAATCCCAACAGAGACCAATTATTTTCTTGCTGTACATGTAGTTGCAGCCTTTGGGATTTCATAATTTAGATCATTCAAATTGCGATTTCAACTTGATTCCCATTAATTGTGCAGCAATAGAACACGTTTCTTCAAATAATACCAGTACGAGGGGTCACAAACCGGTCTCCTGATTATACCAGTCCGAAGTCTCAATAAATAGCATCAGGAAGAAGGATATGCGCCACACGTGAAGACATTTCAAAATCAATATGTAAATCAGTGCTAGTTAAAATGCAGAGCAGTTGTTGCAGCAACCTTTGAAGCATATACAAAAAGTAGAAAGAGAATGACAGCCACAAAACAAAACCTGAATGAAAATGCATCCGTTTCAAAACTACAGTAAGAGCCACTTCTGAGATACTTCAGCACTTCCTCCCGCACAAGTGGTCTGATCAGTCGTCCCCGCAGGAAAGACACTCCTCTGACACCTAGTTTGGAGGAAGTTGCATTTGCCTCGACCGTTTGCAATAACTTCATCTCTTCCAAAGAGAAACTGGGGACAAACGCCTGAACCCGTGGCGTTTGTGCTCAGCCATCCTGATCCACGTCTCTAATGGCTCATTTGATTGTTCCTTGTAGTGCTCATTGGACGTTGGAGACCTGGAGCTGCGAGCGAAAACCCTTATCATAAAGAGAGTGTCAGCTGTGAAGCCACTGAGCTACAAGTGATTAAAACCCTTCAACTGGGGGTTACTTCATCACCGTCATTAGTTATTTCTCGTCCTACCTCGTGGCTGTAAAAAACCCACAGAGCCGCGCCGCCCCGTCCCTTAATAATATTCACTCTGCCTCTGATACATTAGCCGGTGAGTGATAGGCCAAAGCCCCGGCCTAATTGCTTTCTTCTTGTAAAGTCTCAATTCATTGCTGCCGAGGAGACACGGGGATATGTGCTTATAACGTACGCACATACGTGAACCCGGGACTCGCATTCGCACACTTGCACTTACCCAACCCACCTTCCAACTGCCGTTTTATGATGGATGGGGCTGGAGATGCATGGGGGGAGGAGAGGGAGGGACCGTAGGACTGCATGTGAGCGTGTGTGCATGTGTATGTGTGTGTGTGTGTGTGTGTGTGTGTGTGTGTGTGTGTTGGGAAGAAAGAAAAAGGGAGAGAGCTGGAGAAGCTGAGGAGCTCTGATTAACGACACAGAGAAGGGGTCCCAAAGGAGCTGGGGGAAGAGCACAAGTATCCGAGGCCAGCTCAGAAAGAGAGAGAGAAAGAGAGAAAGGGAGAGAGAGAGTTCACAGTGCATACAGCAGGAGTGAGGTGGGTTGGGGGGGGGGGGTGATGTTTTCTCTTCATATGTTTCATTAGAACACATTGGCAAACATGAATCTCTGCATATCCATCATCATCATCAGCCGCGATAAGGGCCTTTTGAACGGCTAGTGGCTCCCCAGTGGCAACCCCCACGGTGCACACGGGGAGACTGACGTACCACATTTGGCATTTACTGAAATGGAAAGGATATTTGGTATTTATAGCAAACTTGAACTTTTTTTGAAAACATTCAGAAAGTGAACGCAATTAATCTGTATTGTATTAACATGTGTTCCAATATTATTTCTGATGAACTTTATTCAACCAACTACCTCCCTAATATTAAATAGTATGTACTTGGTGTGTAATTAGGAAGTGGTTGCCAGCCAGTCACGCTTGATCTTTCTGCAGTCTGTTCCCAGAATTACTGTTCAAAGACCTTTAAGTAGTAGTTGATGAAATTGCCCAGATGTTTGGAAAAAATGTGGAGCGTACATTGTCTCGCTTGGTCTAAATTCATGAGAAAAAAATCCCTATAGAGGAGCTATTAACAGAGGTGGTCATTCCATTACTTGAGTAAAAGTACAGACCCCTCTGAAAACCAAAGTATTCAAAGTAGAAAGTACAATTCCTTAAATAAGTGTTGTAAATAATACTGTAACTTTCTTCTTTCCTAGGGTTTGTCCCGCTTTGGCGTAGGGTCAGCTTTTTGGCACAGTCTCCTCCATTTTGTCTGATCCAGTTCATCTTCGGGAGAGGCTTGGATTTCTTTAAGATCTTCCTTAATTCTGTTCTCTTCTTTGGTCGTCCTTGTGGGCTCAGATGTAGGGCTCGTTGTGCCACTGAGTCCTCATTGCCGAATCACATGCCGGGCTTCCCTCATCTTTTCTGTGATAGGGGCCAGTCCCATGACTCTTCTGACATGGCCATTTGTGACATGGTCCAACCTCCTGAGTCCAAGTGACCGGCGCAGCATCCGCATCTCCATGGTGTGTAGGGCTTTGTTGGTATTTGGTGGATGCGGGCCAACACTCTGATCCATAGAGCGCTACTGGGCGCACCGCGGTCTATAATACAGTAACTTTACGGGTTCAAAAACATGAAGATTGCACCTGAATTCATTGCCAATGTATGTGTATGGCAACACAACAGGAACAAATGTCACGAGTCAGTAGCTTTTGGAATGCATCTGCACACCACCGCCTACTGTTCTGGAGTGTTCCTTATGAGGCTTAAAATGGGACAAAACCTGCAGCAAACTTAAATAGTTCCAACTCCAAATAAGTAAAGTAGAGATCCTTAAAAACTGTACAGAAGTAAATTAACTTACAAAGCGCCTCTGACTATAAGGTTCCTTGAGCATTAAGCTGATGATGTTTCAGTTTTTCCAAAGTGTGAATGCCCAAGATCCACATGGGAAGGGTTCCCAGAATTAAATGGTGAATGTAACTAAAGTTTCCTCTATTTCCTTGGACACTTTATGTTAGCTCCAAAATGCATTCTGGCTCCATACTTACCGACACTCTTCCTTCAGATTAAATCTTCTCACTTTGCTCGGAGCCCTGTCAGGAGGAAGCCGGCAGTGTGTTGCCAGAGCGCAGGCCATCACCTCTCCCTGATTGCACATGAGAGCAGAGGTAATGGGTCTGTAATAGCACCTTAAGTACCCCGCTCTCACTGACACTGGCTGGATAGCATTACCCCTCGGCCCGGCTCTGTGTGGCAAAGTAGCTGCTCTATGCATAGTGTGCTAAAGGTGTCACAGTGTTTGTCTACTGCGGATAAGTGCGATGAAAGAGCCAGGTTGGAGTGTGTTGTGTTTTCCCCCAGGGTCGTCTGAGCCAAGCGATCAAAGACAGAGATGGAGGTTAACTGACCAGACCCCAGAACCTCCACACAGGGGACCTCAGGGACTCGCCGCTGTTAGCCCAGGTACCAATCATTTGACACACGCACAATCAGTGAAGCGGCCAGTGTGGAAGGGGGCATTCTGAGTGATCCACCGGGATTTAAAGATCTGTAAGGCCCAAACTAACTTTGTCACTTCACTCAAGCTGCCGTAGCCTTTCGCACAGTATCCATTACCTCAGATACATTCTCGACAAAACATCAAATAGCTTCATCCCGCCTCCTACCTCAGAGCGTTCAAAGAGAGATGCCTTCGACTGATATGGAAGTCCTGTAAAGTGAGTATAAGTTATATAGCGGGGGGTCCCGAGGGAGCCAGTCAATGACTAGTCTTGTACCAGAAGTTCGAATGTTCTGCGAGTAGCTCAAAGTAACGCCGTCAGGACTGCGAGTATCGGCTGGAAGTTTAGCTCGAAGTTGTGTTGTCAAATGAGTAAAGAAAAAGAGAACAGCGTGAAGCAAGGAAGTGTGCGCAAACGCGGAGTGCGGTGTGCAAATGTACATTGGGCCTGGGCGCGAGAGCGTTTGAAAATGAGTGAGAGATAACCATCACAGGCAGCTGTCGGAGTGAAGAGAGACAGCTAGCACCAGCTCCCGGCGCTGGAGGGAGACTTCCTCTGAAAACAACACGCACTACTTGTTGATTCCATTGGTGTTTGCATCAAATACACATTCTTTCAAAAATCTAATATTTTGGAGTGCTTTAATTTCAACTTTGTTATGTATTCTCTGTGCAGATGTATGCATTCAAATCATTTATTATTCTCCAAGTAGTAGAAGCTCAATGTATAGAGCCAAAAACGTGTCATGAAGCAACATATTTTTAATAAAAGGTGTTTTTTTTTTCTCCAATAAACTTGTTATGACATGTTGCTGCCAGATGATAACAGATTTGAGTTGTTTTGACTTACAAAGGCCTGAAGCATATTGCTAACACACTGAACACACTTACACTGAATAAAAGACTAATTACAGTATATCAATATAGCAACATTGTTATGATTCTACTATAGGTTGAAAGAGGCCATTCTGGACGAATCCAGAACAAATAATCTCAGTTCTTATGTTCAGGACAATTAAAGAGCTATGTGATTAAAGTTTGGGCTGGGTAATATGGCAAAATATAAACAATGCTTCCTTATTGTCATATTGTACAATGGTTCTTTATTCTAATATTGTTCTCATATTGTGTAAAATCTTTTTTTATGATAAATATGGGGCTTTTACTATCAGATTTCAGAAGGTAGAGGTTTTGCTTTTCACTCCAGTATCATTTAATACAAAAGTTTCCCTTTTATTCTGACAAAATCCAAACTCCACTCCAAACAAACGGATACTGCTTCAGAATTGGCTGTCGACCTGTCCCTCAAAAGGAACAATGTCGATAAATGCAAACAAAAGGAAAGAGCCTGAACAACCGAGAGCTTACGCAGACAAAAGAGGGATAAGTCAACTGGACAATGCGTATAGTAACAGTTGTGTTCAAAAGTTTACATTCCCTTTCAATCTTTTGGCCATTTTTCAAAGAATATGAATGATAACTATATTTTTCCCACTCATGGTTAGTGGTTGTGCAAAGCCATTTATTGCCAAAGAACTGAGCTTATTCTTAATCATAAAAACAGAAACTACTCAAATGTCCCTGATCTAATGTTTACATGACCTTCAACAACTGCCAGGGACATTGTTCAGGAGCAAAGAAAAAGCTTCAGCTGAAATACAGGACTCTCTGGAAAAAAATGCACAATATGTAAACTTTTGGCTTCACGCAACCACTAACCATGAGAGAAATAAAGGTTCTTGTGTTATCATTCATATTCTATGAAATGCATAAGTTTACAGTCCCTGACATTTTGAGCACAACTGACATCTACAGTTATGCTCAAAAGTACAGTTGTACTTTTGAGCATAACTGTAGATGTCACCTTTCAAATAATTAATAATACATTAATGAATAAATAATAATATCCTGGATACATGTGTAAAGTGCAATATCGCGAAAGGGACCTTATGCCACTGTGTGTGGGAATGTGATGAGAAACAGAAAAATATTGAACTTGATGACCATGCCTGTTAAATGTAACAATACAAAGAAATCCTAAATCGTTTTATTGGCAATATATTCAACAGGTAATTATATGCACAGTAATTCTAAGCACTAGTCAATATTTACTTCATGCTGAATGATTGATATTAGTATTCTGGGGGGGGGGGAAGGGTCCAACAGTGGATACAAGATATGTCCTCATCTCTAGCAATGAAAAAAAATCACATATATTTTGAAGGGTAAAGGAGAGTCTCTAGATCAGATTTGGAGACCTTTTATTGTATACTTGGAGAGAATGGACCTTGGATTGTGGAGGACCAACGTATGAGCCAAATGCTTATACGTTGGTCCTCACTTGTGTCCTGAGTGTGTTTTTGTTTTCTTTGCTTTGTTTTTGTGTTGTGTAGAAGGCTGGGCACATGTGTTTTAATGTCGTAGAGGTTACATTAATAATTGAAAATTCTCAGTCAATGACAAAATATTTTGAGTTCTGGCAGAAAACTTTGAAGGCTGTCCTTCATTTTGAAGGATTGAAAATCAAGCCATCGTCATCCTTTGAGAGTTTTACACACAAGCTTTAACACAATGTAGTTTCCAAATTCATCTTCCATGATGTCAATCATTTATAGATTTGCATCCATTTATCCTGTTATCTCTACACAATATGTAATGAGATAATGATTCATTAATGATGGATAAAAATGGCTCACGACTGGGCTGTCACTAAGGATCATTTAGGTAATCGATTAATCAGACAATTATTTTTACGATTAATCAATGAATCGGTTGGCGGCAAATGGTGCATGGAAAGTGTAATTTCTAAAAACTTTTTGCCACATGAAGCTAAAGTGATGCTGGTTTTGAGGATGTGTTGATAGAGTAAACTCTGTAGGATGCTCTTTATACAAGTTTCACACAGTCCTCATTTGAAAGCTAAGAACCTCTAAAATTCAGTCTGGGGTTGTAAAAGTGAGAGTCCTCTTTCTGCTCTGATTATGGTCTGAGATTTATCTCATATTTGGATTAGAGCTCAAATATTTGCACACAAAACTTATATCCTAAACCAGTGTTTCCCAACCAGGGGTACAGGGACCCTTGGGGGTACGCGAGAGCTTAGAAGGGGGTACTTGGAATAATTTCAGATACAAAATAAGATGAAACTGAATTATATTTTTGATAATTATGCGCAAAGAAAAGATATTTAATATAATATATATATATTATTATTATATATTTAATATTATATATTTAATAATAAGATATTTAGCTGTAAAGAGGGAGAGTTTGAGAATATTTAGTAGCCTTTTTACTGATGAATAGGAGTTTTAGTCATTCACTTTCGAACTAATCATCGAAACCATCGAGGCAGGGGGTACTTGGAGTGTAAATAAAAGGTCCAAGGGGTACACAAGACAAAAAAGGTTGGGAACTACTGTCCTAAACTATATCCAATGCCTTTAGAGACAACATAGTTTTTTCCACAAAAAATACAAACGTTCTATGTAATTCTCACTCTGTCTGAGTCTGTATATCCCAGAAACAATTAATCAATTACTGAAATAGTTGACAAGCATTTCAATAATGGATTCATTTTTTCAGCCCAACTCACAACAGATTTTTTACAACCCTGTCCATCAAAATGACTGAGAAAAATTATCCCTAGCGAAACCACAGCGCCGTACATACTGTGTATATTTGTTATTACACTGATATATGATTCACTGTTATGAAGTCTACCAAAAGCAGCAATGACTCCACGATCCACAACCAGAGTGAAACTGAAGAACCACGTTAAAAGGAGATGAATGAGTTATAACAACCCCGTCTTTTAGCGTCACACTTTAATGCACTTCCTGTATGTTCGGAATGGTCAACTGTCCTTTTCCAAGAACGAACCAACTTTATCCCACAAGTTAAACATGACCCACACAGTGACATTGCGCGCCAGCCCGTTTGGGTATAGGTGCCGCTGATGTATGTGTGTGTTTAGAGGGTGTACGGGGGGTGAGGGGCACTGCTGGGTTACATCTCTGTCAGGACGGCTCGGCTCCGTCACCACCTCACCCCCCCCCCCCCCCCGCGCGCACGCTCCTGTCCCGGGGGCGTGCACCGGGGGGCTCAGTCAGCACCCGCTCAGCCCCCCGTCAGTCGCAGCGGAGCACATGTGGCCAGAGTATTCCAAACAAAGGCTTTATAAAGGGCTCGGGCTAAGACGGGACGATGTGACAGGGGGGGACGCTAATGAAGCCTGGAGACCACTAAAGACACCACTGACGGAGCGACGGCCCCGATCCCTCCAGCGTGTACATGACACATATGCATTACGCTGGAACGGACGAACCGGAAACTTTTGAAAGTTGAATCGTTAGGTTTGATCTTCAAGTTAAATATTTCAAGCAGCAAATTTTATAGCTGTAGCATCATGTGGTTTGGAGTTTGCAGGAGTACAAGGAAAGATCTTGATGGTCTTGAAGTGGAAAACATTCATTTGTAAGGTTTATCTAAAAGTTATACTGTTGTCTATTGTTGTGAATCATAATAGTAAAAGCTGGTGTGTGTGGTTTTAATATAAAGAAATAAAATAAAATTGAAAATTGAGATCAATCAATTTGGCCAAAAAAACGCCCAGACCTACAAGCACGCATTCAAAAGGTCTACCAAAAGGACCACACAGTCTGAATATATTTTCTTTCTTTTTTTCGCTGTTTTTCACTGTCTAAAGAATCTTGTCGTTAAAATACTGCGTTACAGGATATGCAAGTTTAATGTCTCTATAGTCCAACAACATACAACAAAGAAGTGACATTTTAGATAAAAAAAAAAAAAAAACATTGAACATGGCCAACACAGTACCAGTAATCAACAATGGTGGTAAATATTTCTGTTGAAGGAAAGGCTGGGTGACAAATACCAGTATAGTATGAAACACTTTTTTAGGTTTTAAATATTTACCTTTTTTGATGCCTGGTGGGTCCAAAGAAGAGCACTAAAGAAAGTTACCATATTTTCTGGACTATAAGTCGCAGTTTATCTCATAGTTTGGCTGGTCCTGCGACCTATACTCAGGTGCGTCTTACATGTACAAATATTGAAATATATAATTTAATTTGTTATTTTCACACTGATTCTGTTCTTCATGCTATAATTATCTGAATAACTGTTAATATGTTATGTTAACATATCAGACACCTATTGAGTTTGTTGTTTATGCTTTGTGTAGCTGAACAACTATCAATGTGTTACGTTAGCATACCGTACACCTATTCAGCCTGTTGTTCTCTATTCTATTGTTAATATTATAACTTGCCTTTCAAGGTGAAATGTCTGTTCTTGGTCTTGGATTTTGTAAAATAAATCCCCCAACCCCAAAAATGCGACTTAAAGTCCAGTGCAACTTATATATGTTTTTTTCTTCTTCATTATGCATTATTTGGCTGGTGCGACTTATAGTCTGGAAAATACAGTAATTTCATATGGTCGTTTCAACAAAAAAATAATAATAATCTGTTATGAAATAAATTACCATTATTGTTCTGTTTTATGATTCTAGATGACCAATAATTTAGTATATAGTAGGCAACAGGAAAAGCATCATTCAGGTATCGTGAACCAAGTATCGTTAAAGTACTGGTATCAAAAGAAAACTAACGGTACCCTGCCCTGATTGAAGGTGAGATTAATACATAAAAAATGTAATGTGTTCAAATGTAAGTGTTTTCCCGTCATGATGACCCATATGTTCAACTGAATCCAAACTTCAGACAGCCTTGTAACTCTCCACATACTAAATGACCACATATAATAGCCTGTACTTAATATGCTTCATGATATCTGAACTGCTGTCCATTAAAAATTGAAACATCTACAAATTAATCTAGTTTTAAATCGAAGGTAAATATACTAGTATAGCATTAGCACTGGCAAAGTATCATAATCTGTAATCCTGGTAATTACTGCAATTCCCAAAAGGCAACAGTCAAATGTTTAAAAATTGATACAGGACTCCGTGTTTGAACTTTTGATCATCTATTCAATTATATGCATTTACCTCCTCACACGATTTGCCTGAATATGTTTTATGTTATAATGAAATACAACTGTTTGCATAGTGGCCTCGACCTCAGAAGGGATGTAGGGCTGTGTGAAGTACACACAAACTGACATCCACACCTTGTGCCCAAGGGCATCTGTCCACAGCCTAAGAGCTCCCAACTGTTGAGGAAAAACAGCTCAATTAGCTCGCGAGGAACTAACGAAATACATCTCTGCACACACCCCCTCACCCTCACGCGCACACTCGCATTGATCCGCTCCCAGTCTGCGCCTCTAATTGGTGCGTTGATGATACTGTGAGAGTGTGGGATCCTTCAGGCAACCATCGAATGTCTTCCAGCTCTTTATTTCTCATTTAAAGTTGAAATACACCCACAGCCTTCACAGTCGCATGCTCTCAAATATATTCTACCTGATATTCTTTTTGAAATTCCTCTCTCATGTTGGAGTTTAATCTAATTTTTCCTGGTATGTGGTAGTAGCATCACACCAACTTTGCAGAAATCACTCAAAGGCGCCTTAAAAATCAGAGCCTCCCAGTGCCATGAATATCTAATCGCTTGATGACTTCGGCACTCCCAGAAGATTGTAAAAAAGACGTCTTTCTATTATGTGCATGTCCATTAAAACTGGGCTTACAACTGCTCGATAAGCATGCACAATTCAAATATCTGCACACACATGCAGGCACATGATTACAGCCAGTCAGGGAGCGCAAATAGGGGAGAGTTATTTCCATAAAGGGTCTCAGTGGGTCTGAGGATCCCGGGCCTAGTCGACTGGGAGCGATTTAGCATGGCTCACACTGGTGTATTAGTAACTGAAGATGTCTGGGGACAGGGCTGCTCTGGCTAAAACCCTATCCCTTCATGTGACCTCCAGAGCATTCACAACTGGGACGGGACCACTTCCACCTTACGTCTCTCAAACTTATGCACAAATCTGGATTCATTCCGTTCTCCATGAACTTATACTTAAAAATACCAGTGATTCTTTCTTTCCATTGCACCCATTTTCTCCATTATTTTCCACATTTATGTGCATTCACTTCTCTCTCTTCCATCCATCCTCTGTCTCTCCCCCTCCCTCTCTCCTCCTTGGCCCCAGGGACAGACTGCTGATAGACTGTGTACACCAGC
>OMNZ01025473.1:0-15186 GCA_900303255.1 Lesueurigobius sanzi | reverse complement strand
AAGCATGATGTTTCCACCCCCATGCTTCACAGTAGGTATGGTGTTGTTTGGATGCAACTATCCTCCAAACACGGCGAGTTGAGTTTTTATTAAAAAGTTCTATTTTGGTTTCATCTGACCATATGACATACTCCCAATCCTCTTCTGGATCATCCAAATGCTTTCTAGCAAACTTCAGACGGGCCTGGCCATGTACTGGCTTAAGCAGGGGGGCACGTCGGGCACTGTAGGATTTGAGTCCCTTGCGGCGTAGTGTGTTACTGATGGTAGCCTTTGTTACTTTGGTCCCAGCTCTCTGCAGGTCATTCATGTGGTGATCATTTTGACCCCACAGGGTGAGATCTTGCGTGAAGCCCCAGATCGAGGAAGATTATCAGTGAACTTGTAGGTCTTCCATTTTCTAATAATTGCTCCCACAGTTGATTTCTTCACACAAAGCTGCTTACCTATTGCAGATTCAGTCTTCCCAGGCTGGTGCAGGTCTCCAATTTTGTTTCTGGTGTCCTTTGACAGCTCTTTGGTCTTGGCCATAGTGGAGTTTGGAGTGTGACTGTTTGAGGTTGTGGACAGGTGTTTTTTATACTGATAACAAGTTCAAACAGGTGCCATTAATACAGGCAACGAGTGGAGGACAGAGGAGCCTCTTAAAGAAGAAGTTACAGCTGTGATTTTCTGGATTTTTTCCCCTCATTTTGTCTCTCATAGTTGAGGTCTACCTATGATGAAAATTACAGGCCTCTCATCTTTTTAAGTAGGAGAACATGCACAATTGGTGGCTGACTAAATATTTTTCCCCCACTGTATGTGAATGTAGTGTGTGAGTGACTGGTTTGTGGTGATGGGGTCAGTGGTGCAGTTTGGCACCCTCCAGTCAGTCGGCTACAAACATACAGCTTTCCTGTCCAGAGTATAGAGTGAATGAATAATGCACAAAATGATCAAACAACTTTGAGTGCCTGGACACTATAGTGCTATACAAGACTGCCTTGATTATTTTATACAATACATTTTAACATAATTTGAATTGTATATAATGTAAGCTTTATATATAACTTATATTTTTGTATACAATATACCTGTAGGCAAATTGTAGAATGACAAAAACCACTCGCTGCAGAGAAAATGGGTCACAAAGGTCTAGAATTGAAATGCAACAATACATTATACATTATATAAATTACAAGCCTTCAAAGAGACCTGTCCGATTCTGTAATTAATCATATATTACACTTCCCATTCACAAACGGAATAACCATCTGATTTATTGCAATACAGTTGATTCAAGGCGAGTGGTTTAAGCTGCAGCAACAGGCAGATAAAAAAAAAGTTATACTTGACTGTTATAAGAATGCACTTTTTTTCTTCTTAATCTCAGTGTGTCAAAAGCGTTTTTCACGATCCATTTCATTGTGGATATGGAAATTTCTTAATTACAGCTTTTACAATCACTCCCAATCCTGCTGCTTAGTCACAAGATTCCAGGAAATACTACACTGATTTTGGCATTGCTCCAGTCTACAGGCCAACCATTATGTTCTTTCACGTTACAGCTTCATGTAAGGTATATTTATGCAGCAAGTTTACTTTTGTTCATTATGTTCATTTTAAGATATTTGTCACAAAAAATTAAGCCTCTGACCTCAATGGGTTAATGCTTGTCGGCCACAAACTACCACCATTATTTCTGGCTAAACCAGGGCTAAACCAGGGCTAAACCAGGGCTAAACCAGGGCTAAACCAGGGCTAAACCAGGGCTAAACCAGGGCTAAACCAGGGCTAAACCAGGGCTAAACCAGGGCTAAACCAGGGCTAAACCAGGGCGAACTGAGACTGAATGAGCCGCTGGTGTTTCGGATCAGAACAACTTTAGAAAATACATGAGCTTAAACCACAAATCAAAATACTTTTCTTTTTACTTCAAAAATATAGTGGAGTAGGAAGTACAAATACAGGTTCTAATCTAATGTAGTGAAGTAAAAATAAGTATTCATCAGACATAAAATATACTTAAGTAGAACTGTGTAAGTTTTACTTGTACTTTCCACCACTGCCTATGATGGCTGAATAACGTCTGAAATCTTTTGATATATTTAGATTTAGATATTTGTACTTGAGTAAATACTGAAGTTGTGCAGCTATCGGCAGTATACAATGAGCAGAGTTTCTAAATTTAGGATCACCATTTCTAATTTCTTCCTTGCTTTCTGTGTGGGATTGTAATTAAAATGCATTTCCAGGTGTGGGAGCTGCCAGTTCGGGGAAGTTGACTTTTATGGTAGGAGGAGCTGAAGAAGAATTTACAGCAGCCAAGGAGTTGCTCAGCTGCATGGGAGCTAACGTGGTGTACTGTGGCCAGGTTGGAACTGGACAGGTATGAATGAATGGTAGAAATGGATCTAGGCAGATGATGTGCCGGTCAGGACTGCAGTTGATGACCACTCGAGTAGGCCACTAATCGACAATTGTTTAATACGTCGACTAGTCAAATGATTTTTGTAATTGCATCTTCCAAGTTTAATTTAAAGATATTTTCCGGTCATCTTGATGGAGAATTTTATTAAGTTTTTTTTTCTTCCTTTTTTAAATATAAAAATGGCCATTTTGATTTAATTATGGCAGTTTTTGTGATAAAACGTGTTAAAACCTTTGCATTACTCAAATATTCCAGTTTTGGCATCCCTTCACTTGACACTGTGATTAATTATATTCTATAGGCAGCCAAAATCTGCAACAATATGCTCTTGGCCATTGGAATGATTGGAACATCAGAAACCATGAATCTGGGAATTAGGTAATAAAAGTAGTAATGATAAGCTAGTATTTTTTTCAATGATATTCTGTAATATTTGGTTCTGCTTTTCCTTCAGACTTGGTCTTGATCCCAAACTTTTGGCAAAGATTCTCAACATGAGTTCAGGGCGCTGCTGGTCGAGTGACACATATAACCCAGTCCCTGGAGTAATGGAGGGCGTCCCATCTGGAAACAACTACCAGGGCGGCTTTGGTACTCAGCTCATGACTAAGGTCTGGAGTAACAGAAATGGCAAATATGTACAATATATAAATATGTTCTACAACACAAATGTGTGTAGACATGCATGCAATTCTGATGTATGCCAGTTATGCTAACGTTTTTAATCATAATTTTAGTACATAAGTATTCCTTTAACTTCAAATTAGACTAAAACTAAATTAAATTCCTGATGAGGAAAAACTGACCTTTTTTAGATGTTTTCCTTGACAAATAAAAGCTACAAAACAAAATGTAAAGGAGGGAGTCGCATAGTATTCTGAGAAATGGCTCTGTGCCGATGCTCACGGCAACATCACACTGGATCTAAATGACTAAAACTCTCCCAAACTTCACACCACGAGATGATGACCTCCTTTTCAATTAAAAGGGTCTGGTCCCAAAGACTCTGCCGACCTACAAAGTGTCCTGACACCAGAAGGGTGTCAGGACCATCCAAGCTGAGTGTGGGCCCCGGATTGGACATGGAAGTCCTGTTTGCTGAGACATGAGCGGCAAGATCACCAAACTAACAACAAACGGTAAAATGAGTAAATTGAGAGCTACTCTGGATCGTGTGGATGATCAAGAAAATCCTAATCAAAACATCAGTATAATTTAATGTAAAGAGAATGTAGAAAGATGGCAAGCTAAGTGATTATGTGGAGATACTCTCCAATGGCCTGGGATCAATATGGAGAAGAGTTTGAGATTCAATGTTGTCACCAGAGCCAGCCCCCTCAAATAGTTTTGGTGAGATTTCTATGTTACTCTGCGAGACAGAAGGTTTTGCTGGCTACTTAAAACAAGGTGATTATATAGGAAGGTTGATGCTTGTCCTCGGAGCGTGTGGTGCACAGAGGAAATGATCCTCTTCAGTGGATCATTCAGGATGCTATGGCAGCTCCAAGAAACCTAGCCCTGGCACATCTTGCTACTCTCCTGTTTACACGGATGGGATGGCGGAAGAGCTTTGATGATAAAGAGGGCCTAAATGGGTGTCTCAGAGCCTTACTCCACCCACACCAAAAATTTTAAATCTGCCGTGAAAGAGGCGTGTTCGCTAATCCAACTCCAACTGGCTACGGGGGAGGAGGGGAGGAGCCACAGTGATACCACAGTGTTAGAGAGAATGATGAGGCGTGGCAGAGCTGAGGACGTCAACTTCTACCACCAGCTCAACTTCCACTTTATCAGCTAACCGCAAAATTCAAATGGAATAGATACACATTACGAGTTCAACCTCTAGAGGGCGTTAGCCACTCGGTTTTAGGCATAAAAGGACACTTTTCAGCAGGTTTGACTAAAATGTCAAAATAATACTATTACACACCCATTTAGACAGTTTATAAGTTGGTTTGGTGTTTAGTTGTTCTTTAAGGAGGCTGAGGACATTTGTACTCCAACGGTGATTGAATCTTCCAATTTTGTGCTCTAAGGATACGGTTTTACTCAAAATCAGATTATGATGAGTCTCAATTAGATGGCAACAATTACAAAATTAACCCTTTATAATCATTTCCCTTAAGAAAAGAAACTTGCAACAATCACACAATAATCACTGCTGCTTGTGATCCCTGGCAACAAATACAAGCGTGAATTTGGTCAAAATGAGTAAATTCACCACTTGATGACGATCCCAACTTCGTATAGTAATAGTAATAGTATAGTATAGTATAGTATAGTATAGTATAGTATAGTATAGTATAGTATAGTATAGTATAGTATAGTATAGAACACAAACAGAACTTTTTCAAATACTCCAGATGTAACAACCTCAACATTTAATTTTATATGGTATATAAACAGATTATAGCAAATGTTCAATCAAAACAGAACCAGATCTTTGGTGTACAGTAGAGCATTGGAACAGGTATCCAGTCTTATCCATTTGATACTTTAATCGTGTTTATTTTGTTTTCGTAATCTAATAATACAATTAATGTAAATTATATTTCGAGAAGGGACTAACAATGTCTGACAGCTTGAGAGAGCCCAAGTCTACTGCTTTGTTCATTTGGCAAAAGTCCCAAGAAATTGTGCAATTTTATTAAATATATTATGTAAATGTAAAGTTGACTAAATTAATTTTAGATTTGATTCTTGACTAAAATTACATGGAATTTGTGTTCACTAAAACTAGATTTGGACTAAAACCAGTTATTGACCAGTTACTAAAACCTCACTGAAACGAAATTACAATGTTGTCAAAGGACTAAAACTGACCCCAATCCAATAAAGTGGCTTCAGATCATTTTCAGACTTTGTTTGTAAAATCACATCCAAAATAGAACTTTTAGATAGAAATTAAATTTGAAAATTTTATTAGAAAGTTTTGACTATGAAACAAGAACAAACTTGTATTGTGAGATATTATTCAGAGTCTATAGCTACTGCAGACTGAACATTGATAAATGTTCATTGGAATGATGGAAAAGCATTGAGATTTTTTTTTCCCCCCAGAATAAAAAAAATATGAACTTATGTTATATGTCAGTCTTTGAAATAACATGACAATAAATGATGTATAATTTTAGAATTTAATGCTTTTTGCAGACGTGAGCTTTTCACAAAGCTCATTATTACAGCTTACACGACATGTGGTGTGTGGTTTTGTAATATTTTCTGGGGTTTGCTTTTCTGCAGGATCTTGGACTAGCTCAGAACACAGCCACCAACACGCGGACTCCGGTGCCCCTAGGCTCGCTGGCTCATCAGATCTACCGGATGATGTGTGCTCGTGGCTATGCCAATAAAGACTTCTCCTCAGTGTTTCAGTTCCTGCGAGAGGAAGAGGGCCAGTGAAGGGATCTGCACCGTCCAAACCCGACCAGGCCTGGGCCGAGTGTAGGCCGGCTGCACTTTCCCCCAGAACTTTAGTTTGAAGCTTTTAACGTGAAAAGATGAAGCAGTGCTGTTCATCAGCACATTATACTGTATGAGCACTCTACTTCTGAAAGTCATGTAGGGAAACATGTTATAAATGCTACACTCCTTTGTAAAATGCAAGACATCTGTGGGCTATTTGGAGATTAACAACAAAAAATGCAAAGAAGTGTGCTGAGAGTTTTTAGTTTTTTGTATGAAGTGGGTTATGTTTGGTTCAAAGCTGTCAAATGGTGTCCACATATTTATCTGGTTGTTTTTGATGATTTCTTTCTGGTTAAACTCCACTGTCTCTTGGAATGTTACTTGAAGATGAAAGTGCTTGTTCATATCTTTGGAAATAAAAACAAACAAACAGTGTCTTAAGATAATGTTTATTTACACTTATTTTTAATAATCTCTCCATCAGGCACCTGGTATTTTGTTGTAGCCCTTTATTGACCCACTTTAGGGTGATCTACAACATGAGAATCTATAAACATTTAAACAAACATTTCCGTATACATTTTTTTGCTTTTATCAAAAATTAAAAAAAATAATCCAGACGTATATGCAAGAAAATGTACTTTGGTCAGTGTTTTACTGTTTCAGAAGACGAAGCAGCATGTTTCTGATCAAGTTTGCCAAGAGGCACTGAGGGGCCAAGGTGCCACGGGTCATACGATCACAAGACAAAGTCATAAAAAGTCCATTAAGCACTATAGTCTACGAGTCCCCTGTCATCCGTCTGATGCTTCTGCAAACAGAGTCGCGCTTTGGTGTCCGGCCTCCAGTGGACTGCCGTGAAACGCAACGCAGCACTTGTTTTATATATGGAGCTCTATCATTTGTAATATGCTATATATAGAGAACTGAGAATGGAGCCCAGTAAGAATAGTTTCTACTTGGTAAAAAAAAAAAAAAAACTACTACTGGGGATCCTTAAATAAATAAATATATAAATCAACACTACTGCTTCAAAAAATCATTTAAGCCATCCGATTCAACGAAATGCCCATCTTTAAAGACACGGGTAGGACACCGTTGTATAAATAATGTTAGCCATTCATCATTTCAGCATCATGACATATGAGCCTGTTAAAAGATTAACGTTACATGGTTTATTATTTGCTTTAGACGTTTTCAAACACACTGTATCATATTTAGTGGTTTCGGATAAGGAAATATAAGGCTTATACATTGTCAAACTGTGTACGTCAAACCTAAATGAGAGAACAACGAAGAGAAGAATTGTAGACACAGATTATGATTATGGACAATTCTTCCTTAGGTTGCTTCCTTTGGTGTGGAAGAGGGGAAAAACTTGCCACATATGCTTTGTCCTGATTGTGTGAGCAACACGTAGGGCTGAAAGCCACGAATTTGGGCAATAAAGATTTACAGCCTCAAAAGGTGGGAAAACTCCATTAAAATAAAGAGCTGTTCAAATTTAGTGTGTTTCCACATCGTGCTAAATAAAATGGAATCTCGGGTTAGCGGTATTTTACCTTTTTTCAGTGTTTGTGCCTTAAAAATGAGCTTGGCCTACTCGTTTCAAAAAGGACAGGCTACCGGTGGCTCAAAAAGGGATCCCCCACCGCGAATTAATATGATGGGTACATGATGAATTCTGGAACATGTTTGAACGAGCAAAGCAACGAGAGAAGCAGCGTGATGGCATCGTGAGTGTATGTTCACTATAGCTCTACTCCGTTGTTCATGGGTGGTTCCCTTTATTCCCTTCACTTTATTCCCTTCAGTGGCGAGCTTCTATGTCAAGAAAATGGCTACACTTGACCTTGGCCTTCAGCCACAGCCTCTGCATGGGACGCACGGTTGCCGATGTGGACAAGCTTTCGATAATCATTTTCCACATTTATTCAGTTCGAAACAAATTGCGCGGCCGCCAAGTCTATGTTTTAGGCTATAATATCTTTATAAATACCTCTATTGACTCTGACAAAATACAATGATATTAATTTATGAAAAGGTACATTTACAACGGGCTAACCTACTTGAAAAAGTAATTATTAATGGCTCTTTCCAAATGCGTAATTACGCACGAGTTGTAATGAAGCCCTATGTTACAGTAGCCTATTTACAACTGTCCTCGGCTAAATAGGCCTAAATACTGCAGACTATATTTAAACATGGGCCTACAGCCAGCCCTAGTTGTAGGCTAAATACATCAATTTTACTTTGAAAACACATGTTGACATATAATAATACGGCACACATAATAATAATCTAAATAATAGAACATCTCATGACAAAAACATGTTTTAATGTATTTATTTATTATACAAGATTAAGATCTATATTGTACAGTACATTTTGGATCTGGATGCAGGGCCTATTTTCTGTCTAGACCTTTATCATCTCCTTTGCATATCACGTGCCTGGCCTTGGCCAATAACCTTGCGATCTCTCCACTCTCAGGCGTGCTGCTATCGACATTCTGTCCGAGTCCCTGTCTGCGCTCATTCGGGGGATTTTGAAAAAGAGTTGCTTAGGGCATGCTATGACCGCATCTGTGCTGCTACATTCCCACTGGATTGACCCGGTGATGTTCCTCTACGACAGTGCCCTGGATGACAGAAGCAAAAATATGGAAAGTTTCCCCGGGGGCAACTTCGCTGCAAGTCAGTGCAGGAATCTGTTAGCGCATCCAACCTCCTTGGCTCCTAGCACCACTTACACAAGCGATGTGCCAGTGTCTGGCATGGGTGAGCCCGGAAAGCAGTGCAGCCCCTGCTCAGCTACCCAGAGTTCGCCCAACGCCTCTTTGCCATATGGATACTTTGGCAGCAGTTACTATCCGTGTCGAATGTCCCATGGAAGCGTCAAGGCGCAGTCCACAGCATATACTGACAAATATGTGGACTCGCCGTTATCTGGAGATGACTTCTCAACCCGGGCAAAAGAGTTCTTCTATCAGGGCTACTCCCCGACCCCTTATCAGCCCAGCTACCTGGATGTGCCGGTGGTACCTGCGCTCAGTGCGCCCTCTGAACCCAGACACGAGCCTCTGCTGCCAATGGAGCCATACCAGCCTTGGGCCATCACCAACAGTTGGAGTGGTCAAGTTTACAGCGCCAAGGAGCAGCCTCAGGCGAACACACTGTGGAAGCCCACCCTACAAGGTATATCGTCATGTCTGTAAATTTGTGTTACAACAAGCATTCTCAGCTTTAATTGTGTTGAACTTGATAGGTACTCAAGACTGTTATGTAGCCTATGTATATTACAAACACGTGTAGTAGCCTATATATTACATTTCATTTTAAAATGATATTATTACCATAAATGAAAATGTCAAAACCTGTGATAGTTCTGTTTGTGCGCAGATAGTGTTTCTGGAGGGGACAGTTCTCTACGTCGCGGGAGGAAGAAACGTGTGCCGTACACCAAGGTGCAGCTCAAAGAACTTGAAAGGGAGTATGCCACCAATAAATTCATTACCAAGGATAAACGAAGACGGATAGCTGCCCAGACAAACCTGACAGAGAGGCAGGTGACGATATGGTTTCAAAACAGACGTGTAAAGGAGAAGAAAATTGTCAATAAATTCAAGAGCTCTGGTTAGCAATGGTGGATCATCTTTTATCAAAAATGCTTGACTTAATTTATTTAAAGGATACTTAACGCTATTGCGGCTCCGTTTGACCCACACGTTTCCTTCCTGCTTTAATTGGAACCAGTCTCTGCGGCCTGTTGACACGGGACGGAAATGGGCTGCAACAGTTTGACCAAAGGCCATTCTGCGAGGGATGCATGTTCTCATTATACAGGACTGAACAAACTATTAGAGTGAAGCCTGGACACCCAAGACCCCAAAGTGGAGCCGGTTTACAACTCACTCCCCATGCCCTAAAACAGGCACTGGCTTTGGGCATTTGTGCGTAAACCTACATTATTTCGTCCATTTTTCATTTGGCGATGGCGCCTACAGACAGCAAGAGCAATTAAGGGGAGACACTGCAGGCAAACTCTTCTTTTATTTTCAGATTACAGGTACAATTATGGGACAGTTTGCTTATACTTAATGCTATACCTTTAAACAAATAAATTACCTGATTTTTTAACAATAAGGAGTGTAATTATTGCATTGACTCCGCGTCTCTCCACTTTAGTATCATATAGACTCCAAACTTCTTGTAGCCTACTTAATAATATTTTTAAAGGTTTGTTCAGGTGGGTTTTTCAATATTTAATTCATCGTCTTTTGAACTCTAAAAAACGAGGCAAATTTGATTTCTGATGTATTAATAACTAGCTTATTCAAAAATATCCAAAATCCCCACAAAACAAATCAATGTCACTAATACCTTTATTTGTACCATTATTTACATTTCATCGACCAAAATAAGCAATTTTGGCCATTTTAATGCGTAAAATGCCTCATTTTTATAGGATATGAAAATATAAAATGCCAGAAAACGTGCAATCAATTTTTTCTCATATTTATGTCAGTAATCTACAGCAGATGTCTCAAAGTTACCTCACTATTTATTTTTCCCTGCTCTACACCTGCAGTGTCTCGCTTTAAAATCGGATTATTATTTATTCTGCGTTATCTTCCCAAAAATACTGAAATGCTAAATGCCTGTTACATTGACAATCTAATGGCTCTTATTGTGTACAATATTATAACGTCTTTGTTTTAAATGAGTTTTTCACAGCTACCATGTGTTCTTGCACAGAACAAAAAATACATTTGTGAAAATGTTACAACCTGTAAATACATGACTATCACGTACAATTTATTTTCTGAATCTAAAATAAGTAACTGTTTGTTTTTTTATATAATAAATGCTTTGAGACACTATAGTTTTGTTTCTATCTCTTCCAAATCGACCACTTCGCTGATTTGTGTTTTGTTGAGTGTTTATTGAAGGTCAAATATTGTTTAGGCCTTGGGCCTTTTGACGTTACGCACAGCAGTGATTCTGTGAAGACTTGTCGCCATCTAGTGGCGCTCCTGTATCAGTACATGTACCTAAGTAAATGTACATGTACAGCTACAGCGGTAGCCCTGTTTGTGCGCGCGCTGTAGCAACTCAACCAAAGAGACCCATGTTCAATTGAAAGTTTAAATATTGAATTACTTATTCTCTGCATTACTATGTGATTGTTGTTATTTACATAACTTCATGGACTCATGGTCCATGGTAAACCAGACACACAAATAAATAAATAACCAAATAACAGTGATGGAAAGTAATGAAGTAAAAGTACAAGTACATTTTTTTTTAAATGGGTATTTTACTTTAGGTTATTTTATGGTGAATACTTGTTACTTTTATTTCACATTAGAGCCTGTATCTGCTGCACTTTTATATTATAATTATACATTTTTAACTGAAGTAAAATATATATTTTTTGATGAATCTAATCTGGTTAAGGCCTTGTTTAGGTTTAATCCTGGTTTAGACCTGGTTTAGACCTGGTCTAGTCCTGGTGTAGACCTGGTTGGGGAACACAACTGTTCATAAAAAAGTTATTTAACTCTTACAATAACTTAAAAAAATCTGTGAAATACTTTTAGGCTACTTTTATTTGATATATTAACATTTCCGAAATATCAAGCGTGGGTGAAGACACTGCTCTCCGCCACTGAAATGTATCGGACTTTGACTGGTTTTCATCTGGTTTAAGAGGATGTCAAATTGTGATGAAATGTCGTTTGACTATGATAACCTGCTATAGAGGCAAAAGTGCGATATAAACAGATTTTTCTTTGTTTTCACCGACACTGCACTGAGTCTATAGGATTTGTGACGTAATGTAGGAAAGTACAGTTACTTTTACGCTTTCACATATGTAGCAGTTTAAATATGTTGCTCTTACATATATTTCAGATTATTGCGGACGCCAGTGCACTGTATGCACAAACAGGCAAATAACAATATTATCTGAATTATTCACACAATAAGTTCTGTTTCTCTAAAACAGCACGTAGCCTAATTAATAATAATAATAATGCATCGGTTTTATATAGCGCTTTCCTGGACACTCAAAGACGCTTTACATTATTCGTTCACTCCAGACTCAATTGATGCATTGACCCGGTTCGACACAAACTGTTCATGGCGCTATCTGTTTGTGTGGTGGACTGAATGGAAAGCCCTCAGTCTTGTTTGTGCAGCCTTTACGCAGCGCCTGTTACACATCAGGTCATTATGCTCCTGTTTGATTCCAAAGGGACAGTAGTGACGCATCTGCCCAAGGCCTGCACTGACTTTACTGCACATGATACTGGGGCCATAGCTGGGGCGCATCTTCATCTTAGCGCGGGTGTTCTTGCTGAAACAGAATACTTCCGGAGACCCCCCAAGGTGGAGCCAGGCTCCGCCCCTCAGTCCTCCTCCAGTTTCTTAACCTTGGCGTTTCAGGCGTTCAAGTGCTATTTCGCCTGCATTAGGCTTTGGAGTCATTGTAATTAGTATTTGTTTGTTAAAAACCAGAAGTATTATATTATTAATATTATTGATATTTATTTTGTCAAAACACACCCTATAATTATTTCTAAATGGGCCTACTTTTGTTGCTTTAATTGTACACAGGCAATGGCAACATCTGTTAAATAAACCGAATTTGTCTGTTATACCTTTCACATCATGAAACCCTTTTACGCAATGTTTTGCCATCTTAAAATATCTGGATTATTTTTTAACGTGTAGTCTTCATAATTGGATTATAATTCATAATTGGATTATGAAGACTACACGTTAAACTATAGCGAGAAAAAAGAGGCTAAATATATTTTAATCATGATCTTCTAGCGATTTTTTTTTTTTTTAACCTTGCTTTGAAATGTCATGTGAGAGTATAATAATCCAGCCTACATGTGGTGACTGCTGTACTATTGTGAAAATAAAATGACTGAACTTCGGTAAAGTTATAGATTTTTTGTAAAACATTTTATTTTCTTATTTCTCGGTGTCACTTGACTAAATTCAAAGCTATGCCACACAAATGCATAAAAAAACAGTTTGAAAAAAAAAAAAAAAACAGTTTTTACCATATTCATTTTAGTTTGATGCGACGTTATGTTTACTATTTATTGTAACGGCTAACTTATTTATTTTAGCGGAGTAGCCTACCATCCGCTGCCATGAAGACATCGAAAAGCTTGGACCCAAAGTGCCGGTTCTCGCAGACAAAGCCATTCTTCAACGGAACAACAGCGGTGCCCTACTATTTATTATTGTAGTCTATAAACTGCAGCTGCCTGTTAACACTGTATACGCGCGTGTCGTTGCTGCAAAGTTATGTCATTACGCACGTCTCCATCCTGAATTAGGCCTAATCCCACCATATTCGCACAACAAGCAATTTTAGAGATGTAGCCCATAGTTTAGAATCTTGCTATATCCGGTTGACTACACTGTGCTGAACCTTTAATATAAATATACTATAAAGAGAATGAACATGGAGACTGAATGCACGGCCGATATAAATAAAGGCCTTACGCGTGACGCCTGATAAAAGTACAACTCACATTACAGCACTTAAGCCTTCGATCAGACTATTTTTAGCCAGAGAGCTACGTTTAAGAGGCCCACACCGTTACCACAAAAATAATCCAGTTTGTGCGGACGACGGCGCATACAGGCCTAAACCTTCTATGGCGTATAATGTCCTATATGTTTATGGTATGTTTAACACTATTCTAGCTCAAAATAATATGGGCTGCTTTCATCCTTTTGATCATTGTTGACTTTCTGGCTAGCTCTTGCAAAGTTGAAATTAAATGACACACAATTAACACAATCAGTGACAAATTGTAAATATAAAAAAGGAGATATTGCCGAAGCAGAATGTATGTTATTCTTATCCAGTGCAGTTGCTTTGTAGGTTTAACGGTGATAAAGTTTAAGTGATGTTTAGCTCAGTAAAACATTTGATATACAGTCAAGTGTGCTGAAAGTCCTTCTGGGTATTTTCCTTCTCGTGCATCTAGCTCTACGTTATAAACTCATTGACTCATGTGTACACATTGAGGCGTATGCTCGCTGTCACTTGTGCCAGTGGTCACATGGCTCTGGCCCTCAGGACTGGATAGAGATGGATTCCCACGTCAGCTACGTCTAAGGACTTGACTTCAGCGCTCTGCCTCTAAAGTGACTGAGGCGCAGCGCAACGCGGAGGAACTATGAGAGGATTATTATTATGATCGCCAAGACGCTCGAACGCGCGCACTATGGAATTTGACGAGCGCATTTCTGGCTCAAACATGTATCTTCCAAGTTGCACTTACTACGAGTTTTCGGGGCTTCCTCACTACTTGAGCCAGGGTCAGTCGCCTTGTCCTGTCTCCTATTCGTATCCGTCCACCCCACTGCCACAGGTCCCGTCTGTGCGAGATGTTGCGTTCAGGGACTATGGTATTGACGCGTCCAGCAAGTGGCACCACAGCAGGGGAGGTCTGTCTCACTGTTACGCAGAGGACTCAGTGCATAGAGACGGTTGGACAAACTCTGTGCCACGGGCAGCAGAGATCCTGGTTAAAAACAGCTCCACTGTCAACTCCAATCCCACGGCTGGATTTTACGCAAGTGTGGGGAGGAATGGGGTCTTGCCACAGGCTTTTGACCAGTTCTTTGAGACGGCGTATGGGCAGGACAACATAAACACAGCGCACAGTACACCCGGCGCAACAGCATCAGCACAAGGAAACACAGACAGAGACGAAGAGCGAGCAAAAGCCACGAGCCCCGGTCTTGCTGCGGGGTCAGAGACTTCAGCGGACAGTCCGCGGTCTGAGTCCGCTCTCAGCCACGACAAACAGAGCAAAAGTAGCGGTCAGTATTATCCTCTCACTCAACAGGCAAAGAAATGTGTGCTTTGCTCTTAAAGCTTTTATATGCTGTTTTATAAGCATGGGGTTTATGGAGGCCCCGCACATTTCACTGCAACAAAAAACTATGCTACACACGGGAAAGATCACGTGCTTGGGAATGAAATTGGCCGTGAAGACTTAAACATTCACAAATAGCCTATCAAATTATCTCAACTTTCTTTCCATCTTTCCCAGAAATGGTTTACAAGCTTAATAAACTCCATATTGCTCAATAGTTGAGATGTTAATGAAGCTTTATCACGTTATATTAAAACTAATATTCATTTGTGTGTCTCTATTTGGGCATTCATGTAGTTTTGTTTTGCACTGGTCTTTTTTACAGCCTCTGCTTTTACTAAAGCAGCTGTATGGCTCTGGGCTCAGATGCAAAAGCCTGCTTCTACATTAGACAAATATTTACAGATTGTATTGGCACGGATTTGATACGACAACAAATTCGCGTGAA
>OMNZ01025462.1:0-24979 GCA_900303255.1 Lesueurigobius sanzi | reverse complement strand
GCCTACTTATGGGGGTCAGGGGTTGGGTGGGTGAAGGGGACTGGTAATTTGTGTTGATGGGTTGAGTGGGTGAAGGGGATTGATTCAAGATGTAAGGCAAAGTGCTTTACAAGTGATTTTTTTTTCAGATTGATTCATTCATTAATATGCTGATGATGAATATGCAAGAAAATGATCCATTCCACTGCTGCTGTTGAGTTCAGTAGAGTGTTTATTATCTAAAGCCTAACAAAGTGCAGAGAGCAGCTGTCCAGTCCAATCTGCTGACCAAGTCCCAATGGCCCTCTGTCCCTCTACATTTAAATGAGAAATTGATTTTTACATTCCAAGACCCAGCGCGTCAGTATTCAGCCAATCAATGCCCTAAGGTAGATCAAATGAGTGCCAATAAAGGGGCAGCAGAGAATAGGATGCGCTGAAATGACATAACATTCAAAGAAGACTGCATGATAAGGAGAGACTCTAGAGGCAAAAGTCTTTTTTTTCTGCTCAATTTTCAGATTATGGGCCAGTTTAATCTTGATATATAAACTTTCACCCGGGAACAAATGAATTGCCAAATCTGCACAAGAAGGTGTTTAATTAGTGTTTAATTATACAGTATATTTTAGAGTATCAGTCCAGATACAGTTGTGCTCACAAGTTTACATACCTTGACATTCATGTACACATCTCACCGGTTTTAGCTTCGCTCCATTGGCTTCCAGTTCATTTTAGAGTGGATTTTAAAATTCTTTTATTTACTTTTAAATGCCTGCATGGCCTGGCCCCCTCTTATCTGCCTGATCTGATCTGCCCTTATGCTCCCTCTCGTGCTCTCAGGTCAGCAGATCAGCTACAGCTGGCTGTCCCAAAAACTAAACGCTCGTGGAGATCGAGCTTTCTCTGTGGCTGGCCCACGGCTGTGGAACCAGCTGCCATTAGAGATTAGACAGGCCCAGTCTTTACCTGTTTTTAAATCTTTACTAAAAACGCACTTCTTTTCTCTGGCGTTTAATGTATAATGATGTATTTGCCTCATGTTCTTGTTGAAGTTGTTTTACTGTATATTTACATGTGTGTACGGCACTTTGGCCAACTGTACAGTTTTTAAAGTGCTTTATAAATAAAGTTGGTATGGTATGGTATGGTATTCTGTTCTACATAAACTTATACATTTCACAGACTATGAATGATAACACAAAAACCTTTATTTCACTCATGGTTAGTGGTTGTGTGAAGCCATTTATTGTCAAAAAAAAAAAAACTATTTGTTTACGCTTTTCAACTCGAAGCTAGCCTTATGTCCCTGATCAAAAGTTTTTTGTTGCATCTTGAAACAAACATTTTTTTTCAGAGAGTGCAATTTTGTCAGCGAGTCGATTGAGGTGGGACTTACAGGTAAACTCCTCCTATTGGTTCTTTATAAGATCCACTGTGCTGACGAAGCTCTTTGGATGAGTACAGATGAAGACTGAAGAATCTTTCCTGTACGACTGAGAAGTTACACCGACGAACCGAGTTTAGATGACAACAGACTTTTGGATGGTCAGTTATTTAGTCAATGCATCAACATCAAAACAATTGAATGACAACATAATACATGAACATGAAGGATCTGGTTTCTGCACAGAGAGGGTGACCTGATGAAATGGACCATGAGGGATTTTCAATTTGAGAATAAACTGCACAGATTCATTAGCATGATGTCCCCGAAATCAATCGACCAATCAATGTCTTATACATTTCATGTTGACATTGTGACAAATCTTTAATCAGTGGGATTTCAGCTCATATACTGACTCATCATTTCAGGAAGTGGAACTCTTGTCATTACAATAATAAACAACCGATTTATGGCGCAGTAGGACTAATGGAGTACCAAGGACATAGATCCAAGGAGAAAATTAACAGCAGACAGTATCGACGAGGAGGGGTAAGTTGTACAGCCCCACTTGAGAATATATGGATTCATTAGGAGAATGAGCCAGTCATTAGAAGAATGGGCCAGTCGAGACAGACACCGACGGTTAAAAAGGCAAATGGGGGGCTTTGTGGGAGGCGGCAAGATTTGTTTCTTTTTTAAGACTGGTCACACATTATCCATTTAGGCCAACTGGATTTCTTATGAAGTAGGGTAGCCTAATACACCGCAATATATTTTGTTGTTATTACAAAATTAGGTGAGGCAATATCCATATCAGAAGCCACAACCAAGGTCTTTTATCTGACATGCTTTTTGGCCTAGCCTAAAAAGGCCTAGGCTAAAATTTATTTTAGAGTTAGAGTTTTGTATCTTTTTAATGGTAACTTTTATTTCCAAATTCTGTTTTAGCCTTGTTTCAGTCTTAATTTTGTCTTGTTTGGCACATTTTCATACAAGACAGAATACCTGTATTTATTTATTTTAAATAATAAAATAATTCTTATTTGACCCTTATTTTACCAGGAAAGTCCCATTGGGATTAAGGCCATGTCCACACATACCAGGATATTTGTATAAACTCATATTTCTATGTGTTTGGGGCCTACTGTCCACATGTAAACGCATTCATGACATCATTAATTGGATATTTTTTATAAACTCTCTTCAAGGTGGACAGAAAATCAGCATATTTATTTCTCTGCTCTGTGCTTGTCCATGGCAACACAGTCACATGCTTTTATTTTAACCAATAAAGGCACATAGAATGCTGGTAAAATACACTTCAGTTTTGCTATTACTATGTGGACAGAGATCTTTTTTTTACATGGATATAGAGAAAGATGAGTTTATAAAAACATCAGGGCATGTGTGGACATGGCCTCAGTCAGAGAGATTTTTTTGTACATGTTCTTCATGGTAGGGTAAACTGGAGCACTAGGGGGAAACCTTCGCAGACACAAGGAGAACATGCAAACTCCACACAGAAATACCCCGCCTGGCCTGGGAATTGAATGCAGAACCTTCTTGCTGTGAGGCACGAGCGCTAACCGCTTCACCAACGTGTCAAAATGATTGAATTATTTTCTCAGGCCAGATCTACAACAAAATAATTGTTTCTATTGTTTTGATAGGTCCAATGTTATTCAGTAATTCAACATTCAACAAGACTTATGGTAACTTTTGTTTATTTTTGCACATAACTTGACCTTGTCTCCTGGATATGGTTGAAATTGTGTACTGTCTGTAAATTTTTGTTGGAGGATAAAGGATACTGTCTGTGCTCTGCTGAGGTTCGTATGTCACAGTTAAGCACTATTTCTGAATGTACAGTCAGCGTTTCTGCGCCTCTCTCCCAGGAGCCCATATCAGCATTCCACTGCGCAGCTCTGCCTCTTTCTCTTATAAAACCTACTGTAGGAACACCATCTATCCAACCTTATACATTTTAAATATCAGTATGTTCCTGCACTTAAGGATGCACAAGGTTATGGCTTTTTTTGTACAGTCATTAAAGCACTATTCATCCTTGCAATGGTCCTCCACATTTATAATTTATAGCCTGACTCCTGGCATGGATCTTTGCTGATCTGAGAAAGTAGTACGCCAACTCACAAAAGGCTGCAAAGAAGTGGTTGTACAGAGGAGCTGTATAAATGTAGTGTAATGACTGTGATTTATCGAAATTGATGTGTCATGCTGAAAAATAAAAAAAATATTCAACACAGATGAAGAAGAAAACATTGTATTTTGGATTACTAATGGATTAAGCTACAATGCCAAAATTAAGTTAATATAAAGTCTAGCATCTACTCTGTATAAACAGTGCAGAAGAGATAGTGAAATAGTGGAACACCAAATTGGATGATATGAAGCTATACAGGGTCAAATTAAATGCTTTTGCCATTTTAAAGCCCAAATACTAAATGTTTAATGCTACAAACGCCACGAATCAGAACATATTTAATATTAATTTCCATATTCAATAGAAAATTTGATACAACGGACAACTTTTGACCAAAAATACAGTATTTCTGCCAAAACTCTGGTCTAGACCATATTTTTTTTTGTATTTTTGACAAACTTATGCTGTAAAATTAGTTGAGCAATGTCATGATTTTCCAAGAACTTTTTATTTAATGCCAGTTTGAATTCTATTTAATGGTGAATGACATTTAAGGCCTTATTTTTGACACAATTCCGACCTCTGACACAACTCCTGTTGTGATATTGGGCGTTACAAAAATAAATTGATTGATGAATTCATTAAATAACTTTTAATGCTTTTTAATGCCCTGCGGCAACCCGGTTATATGATCAGTTAACATTAAACTGTATCTAACACTTTATAGCATAAAAAGATGAGCTTGAACTAGAATATCATCTACTCTAATATTTAACATTTCTCACAAGTACAGTCAAAACACATTCAAATGAAAATTGATGTTTGAAATAAGATATGAATTTACCTGCAAAAACTGATCTAATGTAAATAACATTCTGCCCAGTAACTGAAGTATTTTATGCTCCTTGACAGGTTAAAACAAAAGCTAACTAAAATAAGGGGATTGTATTGATGTCCAATCAGACAAGGAGTTGTCGGCCTCCTGAGCCAGACCGCTGTAATCTTTTTTGACCCTTGCCTTTTATGTTCTTGTCTGTACAAGAAAATGTAATAAAAAATCTTTCAAAATACAGATAAGCATGGACGACAACGACGGCGGGTCATTTTGCGGCGCAGAGAATATACGTCACGCGTGTAAACAAGAAGCATGTCGCACAGACACACAGAGACGAGAGGTATGATAGTTTTATATGATGATTTTTGCAACGAAATACATATATTTTGAAATATAGCTGTTTTGCGTTGTCATAAATGTGCATTGCGTTAAATAACACGTATCTTTGAGTCTCTACGATGTGTAGTATCTCCCTAATGCGAGCAATTACAAGCTGCTATGCTAATAGCTAACTAGCATCACACGCCAGGATAAGGATAATCCCAGGTTTTGTCATGCATTATAAAACGATATTGTTTGTTCACTGTTCAACAGAAATGAACGGCCAGGCAGACGTCGAAGTCGACTACAAGCGAAAGTACAAAAATCTCAAACGAAAATTAAAGTTTCTTGTTTATGTGAGTAAAATAACAGCTATTATTCTATTAATTTCAATAAAAAGCATGTAACATTGGGCTCTCTGTTTACAGGAACAGGAATGCTTTCAGGAGGAGTTGAGGAGAGCACAGAGAAAGCTACTGAAGGTTTCCAGGGACAAAAGGTGCTTATTGAAAAGGAAAATTTCGACCCATTTGTATATTTAATATTGACATTCAACGAAACTGTGCTTCCAGTTTCTTGCTGGACAGACTACTTCAGTATGAGAGAGTAGATGAAGACTCTTCAGGTAAATATGAGAGCATTTTCATTCTGCACAGCATAGTTTGATTTTGACATGCTACTTCACAAGATATTTTCTTATAGATTCAGAGGCAACAGTTTCCTCTGAAAACAGTGAAGGAGAAGCACCTAGAGAGAGAGAACGAGAAATGGCCAAAAAGTAAGTGGAAGAGGAGAAGAATGGCATCTTCTTGAATTTTATTCTTATTTTTTTTAGGCTTATATCACATGTTACTCCAGCGTCATCTGCAGAGCATCATTCGCTCTTGGTAGATGGCCAATAGCTTGTCTTCAAGATCATTTGAAAATTGTTGAAGATATTAGGAATTGGATCAAAATAGCATGATGTTGAAACACAATGCTAGGTCTTTTTGGAAGAAGACGAAGAAGAGCTTTATTTATATAGCGCCTTTCACAGACAGTCACAAAGCGCTTTACATGAGTTGATTAACATTCAGTCGAGTGGTAACCAGCTGCCCCTTGGGGCAGACCGACAGAGGTAAAAAAAAAAGTCAGAATCAAAAAGACCTTTCGAACAAGGCCAGTGTATTTTCTAGGATATTTTAACTAATTTCAAGGTCATTTTGGATGTATAGAAGAAATTTTTTTTTTTTTTTCTTCCTAATTCCTCAATACAAATGTATATTTTTTCATTTGGAATCTGTATTGGTCTAGTAGCTAAGGAGAGACACTGCAGGCAAAACTCAAACTTTTCTATTTTTTGTCCAGTTTTCTCTTAAAAACTTTCACCTAGTCACAAATAAATGACCTAATCTTTACAATAAGGAGTATAATTATTGCATTGATTCAACATTTCTCCATAGACTTAAATGGGAAATGGTAGCTTCAACGACCATTTCGTCAAACTGCATTTTTCTCACATTGTTGTGAGAACATCTCAATTTTCGTAGCCCCAACACACTGCAACACTTTTCCAGTCTTATACTTAGCAATACTCTGAAGGTTTGTTCAGAGGGATTTTTCAATATATATAAGTCCTTGCCTGATTGATTGTGTTTTGAACCCTACAAGGCGAAATTTGAATTTTTACAATTTTTTTCATATGACACTTTATTCAAAAACAATACAAGATATTCAAAACCCCTCTGAACAAATCTTTAATGAATATATCAACAAAATAAAACCATAAACTGTGAATATAGGCCATTACACATGAAAGTCCTTATTTTTTGATGAAAACATAAAATGACAGAAAACTTCCAATACATTTTTTCCTCATATGTTAGTATCACTCAATATATATTTTTTTCCTTTGTTCACCTGCAGTATCTCACCTTAAATCTATAAATAAAAATGTATGTAGTTTTCCTGACTAATGCAAGTTTCCCTCCCTAGGCGCAGAAGTAGTCCTGGCACGTGTCTTCCTTCGTCATCGTCTTCTCACCTGTCACTACTGTCACGAACCTGTATGAATCCTCTTCAGTCGTCAGGCTCTGGGTCCTACCTAAACTCTGTAAGTCCCTTTTTCCTCTTCTTCTTGTCATGTTCATCTAGAAATGAGCATATCACCTTCATTTCTTCATATTTCGATTGCTTATTTTTTGTTTGTTTTTAAAGGTCTTCACTGTCACACATTGAGCATTTTACATTTGTACATTTTTGTGTGTTCTTTTATGCATCTTTGTGTGTGTGTCATCATTTGGCCACTGGGACGTTCATGAATGAATTGTAGATGCCATTTCCACCCGAGTATTTGGCTCCACCATCTGATCGAGTGAAGAAAGAGAGAAAAACAAAAGCTCCCAAAACCAAGAAGGATTCTGCTGGGAAGGTGAGAGAGAGGGGGGTTCAACAGAGTTCATCCTTCATTGTATTAGAATACAAGGTTAAAACAAGTGGCAATATCAAAATATCAGCGTTGTAGTTTGCAGAATGTCTCTCCCCACTCTTCTCCCCCTTACATGTTCTTCTGTTCCCTCAAATAAAGCCCATGGGTTTAGGCCAAAAACAAGCTTTTGAAACTGAAAATATATTTACCCACAATAGATTTTGAGCATCGGGAAATGTGCTATATAATGCATTCTTCTTTCCGAGGATAATACTTTTCTTCTTATGGGTGTTGTAATAATTTAAACACCACATGACATAAAACATCAATTAATCAATCAATTTATTTTTGTAGTCGGTAGGTGTAATGTCCAAACAAATGAAATGTCTGAACAAGACAAGCTTCGAGTATCCCCCATCCTCAGATCCTCCATCGCGACAAGAGAAAAAAATAAAATAAAAAGTGGGAAAACTGATAACCCTCAAGAAGAACCACAATCAGAATCAGAATAGAGTTTATTGCCAAGGTTTCACAGACTAGGAATTTTCTTTGGTGTACTCGTGCAACATGAAACATAAACTTGTAATAAAGATAAATAATAAACTATGGGGAAAAAAATAAAGGATATAACTATAAGGCATGCATAAAAATAGAATAACGAGGACGGATCCACTCCAACATGTTACAAAGCTTTCTATACTGTACAGAGAACTTATTTTTAGTCTTGTCTTTTGATTTGAAGAAGATTTTGTAAAATGATTATTTTTATTTTAAATAATTATTTTTTATTTACAAAACAAAACATGAGCCAAATTTCACATTATTCACAACTCCAGCAAAAGGTGTTTTGTAAAAAGGGACTCCGCAGAAGCTAGTGCAGAAGTAGGGGCCCACACAAACTACAGTCAACAGTAAACAAATACAAAAGAACCCAAAACCCATCAGTATATACAGTATAAGTTTCATCAAATATTGGACAATTTACTTTTGGATATTTGAAAGAAGTCCAAACTCAAATATAATGTTAACCGTCAGACATAATTATGCATAAAGCAGCAATAGTTTATTCTTAAAATGCTTTTTAATTATATGAAGAGAAGGTGATTCTTTTATAGAGCTCTCAATCTCTTTCCAGGTCATATTATACATGATACAAGTGTTGTGAAAACTGACAAATATTTCATTTAAATTTAGTCCACTAAATCCAAAATTGATTTAGTCAACTTTACTTTAAATATAAATTATATACATTAAATAATCAAGGTCCAATGCTTTATGGAGCTTTTCCCACATGGACAAAGCACAGAAAAGGTCTTTAGGCAGTGAACTAAATCAGTGGTTCTCAACTGGTGGGTCAGAAACCAAAGTTGATCAAAGAGATGAATGTAAGAAAAATGCATTTTGAGAAAGTGGCTTTTGAAGTTACAATTTTCTTTGCACGCTGATTCAGTGCAATACTTTTTGTGTGAAGATTTGACAATATTTGTTTCCAGGTGAAAGTTTATATTTAAAAGAGCAAACTGGTCCAAAAATGTAAAAAAAAAAAAAGGTTTTGCCTTAAAAACTAAATGAATTGTACATTTATCTTGCCGCTTCCTTTGGTCTCTTCAGGTCGTTGCTCCCATGACTCCCAATTACTCCTCCGCCGCTGGGTCGTCTCCGGCTGCCGGCGGGCCCTTCAGCTGGGTGCCCCGACAGATGCTGAGCGGAGACGTGGCCGAGGAGGAGCGAGACAGCGACGCCGACAGCGACAGAGCGGACACCGATCGAGGGGAAGGTGACGAGGCCGAGCTGGTCATTGATATCCCCAATGAGTGAGGTACAGTTGTGCTCATAAGTTTACATCATGGTTGATTGATTTTGGCCATTTATCAGAGACACAAAAACCTTCTTTTTTCTCTCGCTCATGGTTAGTGGTTGTGTGAAGCCAATGGAAAAAAATAAGCTGTTTACTCTTTTCTAATCATAATGACAACAGAAACTACCCAAGTGTCCTTATTTAAAAGGTTACACATTCTGCATCATTTAGAATAAGTTAAGATAATACTTTATTGATCTCACGATGGAGGAATTCACAAATACAACTTTTTTTCAGAGAGTCCTGCATTTCAGCTGGAGTTATTTGTGTTATCAGCTGTCTTTTCACCTGAACAATCTTCCTGGCAATTCATGCTGATCATGTAAACTTTTGATCAGGGTCATTTGATGTGGATGGGCAATGCCTGTCATTTTGGATTCGATCCGATACCAAGCAATACTTAAGCTAGAATTTCGATACCGATCCAATATCAGTAACAATGTGTTTTACATTAAAATGCATTGAAACTAGGAAAATGACCCCAAAACTGTCATGTTGCCCCACTACAGGGTTAAACTGATTTATAAGGGGTAAGTAAAAGTAATTTATATAGTATAAAGCACTAATCTAACACAAAACTCAACTCAAAGTATCCATATTTTGGTATCAATCACCACATCCCTATCATTTGAGTAGTTTCTGTTGTAATTATGGCTTGAAAATAGTAAACACAGTTCCTTAACCATAAGCTTCACACAACCACTAACCATGAGTGAAAAAATGTTTTTGTGTCATCATTAAAATTCTGCCAGTGTATGTAAATGTATGAGCACAACTATACCTGTTCAAGATGCCAGACTGATGGGCCCAAGAACCTGGAAAACTGTGAAACAAAACCCTTGTGTGGACAATACCCTCGTCTGATTTTTAAAGGAGAGAAAAGCTCCCCCTTGTGGACATTTTCAAAGTTACAGAGTCTGTGTAAAGGCATTTCCACAAATTCTTTTTTAAAGCTTCCTTCATGAGATGATTGATGTTTATTTCGCACAGGACAAGTGGTCATAGTCCTTCAACATAATGTTCAATGGAGAGCGCATTGTTAAGATATTCTTTACATGTTCTTTGTCATCACCACTGCTATTGCTATGTTTTTTTATTTAAACAGAAAATAATGTTGAATGAACCCAAATAAATCTCAACACGCCTAATTATTAAATATCATCCTACTGAAATTGTTGTATTAGTTTCTAATGTATTAAGTAATATCTGAGTCAATGTTTTTTAATATATTGCAATACTCTTTATTGTACTGAAAAACAGAAAACAGAACTCCTTTTATAGTTGGTACCAAACAGATCACCTGTCCGTGGTCTTATGTAATGTGATTAGCTGCAAAAGTTGTTTTTCCAGCATAAGACACGTTGAAAGCGAATCACAGAAGATCAGATCATGTTGCAACAGGCATTTCTGAGATTTATGAAGGAATGCTTACATCTGCATAAATAAGTTCATTTTGGCCTTTGTTGGCTGGAAGGCGTGTCACTTTTCAGAACTCTACTTTATAAAATTGGCGTAATAAGTTTGATATTTACTATGGTTTTGGTTTCATGTCAAACCTGCTTCTCAGAAAGTTTCAGGAATGTGCACTTCACAGCAAAAATCACCACGCCGTATTGTTCTGTGTGGAGGTGCTGTTTGGGAATGCAGACTTACAGGTAAGTGACGGCCCTCGGAGGGTGTGTGTTTGCCTTGTGTACCCAAAAGAAGTCAGAGCTATAGGTGTAACCATAGAGGGGAGGGGTAAGTGCCCTCGCAGCCAGAGGGAGAGGCAGAGGGTGGAACTGACAGGAGGGCTGAGGCTGTTAGGGAAAGGGAAAGGAAGCAGTAAGCAGGATTGTGCCTGCAACAGAGATTCACCTTGTGTGTGCAGCTTGGGTTCATAGAAGAAATGCTACAAACAAGAAGCGAGTAGGGGAAACAAACTGAGATCACTGGAGCTGCCTGACGTTTCCAGCTTATCTTTTTCATCTATAACCGGACACTGCTGAATAATTTATGAGCCTCTCCCTCTAGCTCTGTGTTGGAGAGTGGGAGAGAGAGATTGACCATGCTGCGTCCTGCTGCTGTGTTGCTGCTGGCACTGCTTGGGACAGGCCTGACTCCCGCTGAAGCCGACACAGAGGCAGACTTCACACTCTGCAGCCACAGCTTCTACAGACAGAGCCCTCCTCAGGGCAGCTCCTACAGGCCCCTGCGGCCGCTGTGCCACACCAGAGAAGGGGGACACACATTTGCTACTTTGTACCAACCAGCCTGCGGTAGTGCAGTCTACTCTGCTTTCCTTGTCAACAATGACCTGGCAGTTAGCACAACTGAAGATAAGCCTGTGGTAAGGACACATTCATCACCATTTATACAGCCATTAGTCTTTAGATTTACAATAGGTTTGTTGACATGTGGGTTTCTAATGACTATATAATGAATGCAATAACTACAGTTTAACATTTATTCTGGGTCTCAAACTTTTCACACTGATCTAATCAATGTCTAAAATACCTCATCATGACTTCAGTTTTAACAGCAGGGTTCCCGCATGGCATTACAATGTCATTAAATAAATGGTGCCAAAATGAAGGCCTTAAATGTCATTAAAAAACATTATATTAGATTCAAACTGGCATCAAATCTATTTTCTTACACAATAATGATGTTTACTGCACAAGTTTGTGAACATTTTCAAAATTCTCTTCCAAAGCGCATTCTGCACTTTTGGCTCAGCTAACAGACTATTTGTTTTGCTCAACTCAAAAGTTCAAGATTCAAAACATTGATGGAGTGTTTGCAAATCTTAGGACTGGAAATATGAACAGATTTCTTGCGTGGGTGGTATTAAAAATGCCCTTTTTAATTTGATTTTGTGTTACCTGTATAAACCCTGAAACAGAACTAACCCAAACTTTCTGTAAATACTGTTGGGCCATTGTTACATGACTGATTGTAGTCTGATTGAATCAACATTTGATTGCTTTATCAGGAGCCTCTGATCACCAGCACTGTGTTTGTTTTAATTGCACAATTTTCTGTTATACTGTTGTGCTTATAAGTTTACATACCCTGGCAGATTTTTATATTTTGGGCATTTTTCAGAATATATTAAACACCAAAACACTTTTTTCCACTGTGTGAAGCCATTTATTGTCTAAAAACCCACACATAACTCCAGCTGATATACAGGACTCTGAAAAAAGTTTCAAAATGCACAATATGTACATTTTTGATCAGGGATAGATTCTGTTATCATAATTTGAAAAGAGTAAACCAACTTGTTTTGACAATATCTAGCTTCAGACAACCACTAACCAATAATAAAGCATCTGAAAAACATTGTAGTAGAAATGATAATGACAACAAGGAAAAACATCATTATAGAATATAATGGGCATGTACCTCTTCAGGGTCTAAGAGCATTTCTTGGAATTATTTCACCTGCTTATTATTTTGTTTTTGGCCTCCAAAATACCTCCTCATGACAGACCATGAGGTTTTTACATTAATGGCCCTCCAAATATTTGAAAAATATTGATGTAGAAGTGGTCGTCCATGAATTTCCCCGCCCCCCCAGGGTCAGCACAGCCCCTGCGGACCCAGGAGGGCCTTCAAAGTATTGCTGGAGTATTGGATGGATTTTGAAATACAACTACTGTCGTCTTTATTATTGGTCTTATTTCATGACAATTTTTAGTTTTTTTACTGATTCCAAGGAAATCTCGCTTGAATTAGGAAAATAAAACTGCCAAAAGGACAAGACCAATTTTCTTACCCCATTGGCAAATGAATTTAAATAAAAAAGGAAACACCACGTCAAAAACACCTTAGAACAAATGGTTAGAATGAGGTCAAATGAGGTTCACACACCAGCCCAAATTTAGATAAATAAGTTGATTTTGGGTAATTTAAACTTATCTAGATAATTACCTTTTTGTGTAGATGACAAATAATTTAGTATAAGTATTGGAGGGGTATCATTCAGGTATTGGTATTGTAAACCAAGAATCGTTGAAGTACTAGTATCGTAAAAAAATACCCAGCCCTAGGCGTATATAAGCTTTCTTGGTTCAGCCTACACCCTTTGAGGATTAATTGTAAATTTTTGAGAAAAACAAGAACAAAGAGCAAACAAACCATGAGTAAAAAAGAAAAAGGTTTTGTGTTCTCATTCATATTCTCTGAAAAGTTGCCAAAAACCAATCAAACATTCTGCCAGAACCCATGAGCACTGAAGTTAATCCTTTCCTATTGTTTTCACACTTGTAAAACTTTAATCTCTATGCTTCCCTCCAGAGTAAAGAAGAAGGCAGTGTGACAGCGGTGGTCCCAGCTCTGCTCAAAGGGGACAGCGAGGGGCCTGAGCTGTCCCCCGCTGCCTCCCACCTCCAGCAGTGGGACTCCGCCGTCACGGCCCTGGTCCGCTCCGACATGGCGCCCCGCTGTCGCGCTTCGGGGGGGGATCTGTTCGTCCTGATCGGAGCCGGGCGACTGGGGGCCCTGGGGGACGAGGAGTGCGGGACCAAGCTGCTGTGGTCCGCCGCCTGCTGCTCCGCCCCCGACGGCGAAGACAGCTTCAGCGTGGCCTTCATCAGGGAGACGGAGGGGGAGGAGAGGCGGGCGACCGTGGAGGAGCTGGTGGGCATGTTGGGAGTGACGGAGCTGTTCTCCGGGGGCTGTGGAGGGGACGGACGGAGTGTGGCGGTGGCCTCTTTGGGTTCAACCTCTCAGACTGCCGGTGTAGATGCTTCGGAGGTCGTTTCTGAAGATGCAGGAAAAGTGAACTCAGCCGACGGTGATCAAACGGCTGACGAGGCGGAGAGCAGTGAGCAGGCAGCGAGCAGCTCCGAAGCACAAGTCGCCTCTGAGGAAACATCCGCAGTCGCTGAATCGGCAAAGACGTATCAAGTTTCACCAGACGGCAGTGAAGAAGAGGTGTCATCGACTGAAGAGCCCTCTCCATCGGAAACGCAGACTGTGGCAGACCCCTCTGTGAGCTCTGAGACTGTGGAGGAGCAGGAGGCAGATGAGAACTCCACCAGCACTTTGTTCTACATCCTCTCCACCGCTCTGGCCATCCTCAAAGCCCCCCTGCGCCCTGTGGTGTCCACAGTCACACAGTTACCTGGACAGGTGATGCACAAGACAAGCAAACACACAAGCAAACACATAAGCAAACACACATGCTAGTAATGGAATTGAATACTGTTATTACAGCATATTGTTTGTTGAGAAGTTGTTGGGCTAAAGCAGCAATGGCTCTGCTTTAGATTACCTAACAACTTAAAGACAAAATAATTGACAAAAAATACTGAAAATGTTATCACAACATGCAGTTGAATGTGCTTTGGACCATATTTATATATTTTTTATGAATTTATTATATTATATTTAAAAGATCAAGAACTTTAGATTAAATGCCAACTTGAAACAACTGTAATGCATTTCTATGACATGGTGCGATGTGGACTTCTTCTGGTGCTAGTCAGGATATTTTAGTTTAATTAAAATAGGGGAGCACAGGGATGACGTGGAGAGGTAAGACGGGGAGAGTTGTAACAGCACCACTTTGACCAATCAGAGTCCAGATAAGTGTAATATGATCCTATCCAACTGTAGACCTTTCCACAATAAGACTACGTTGATGCATGTAGATTTTATCTGTAAAAAACTGATTTTGAGACGAGAGAAGTGTTTTTTTCCCCGGCTCCTACTTAAATTTGTGTTTTTTATGCATTTAAATTTGCTGACAATGTCACAAGATTTCCAAAATATTAAAAAGCATTTTCTACCCTCTTTTTTCATGCTAGTTTGCTACTACGGTACATTAGCTGATCATTATAAACAGGGGCGGGGTGGGTTGTAACACAGCAGGTGTTACAACCCTACTTCTTGTATTCTTAGATTTCGATCCTGGTCTAGTCCACCATTTGGTCTTGGTATCATTTTGAAAGACTTTGTAGTTGGTGGAAAATGTTTGGAAAACCGCTCTAAATTGTAAAATGTGTTATTAAGTTCTAAAGGTGCACATGCTGCACAAGCACACTGTAATATACTTGTCTTCAAACGAGAACATGATACTGTATAGCCCTTTGGCTCGTGCATCATTTCAGATTTGTTAGTAGTACCAGCCACAGTAGCAGCAGATTCATTTCAGTTTTGAATAATGTCCCCGTTCCTGTCTGCTCCTCCCTGCAAATGGAATGAGGTGTGTCTTGCCCGAGGTATTTACACTTCATCTTGTTCCCTGTTGAGGTGATGCTGTCACTTTAATATGCAGATCAGGGCTTATCAACAGCACTCCCTAAACTCGCCAAATGCTAGATCATTACTTTAGCCAGTTGAATTTCTTTTGCACACGTACACGTTTTAGCTGAGGCTCTTGATGGTCTATTGGTGGATTTTGTAGGCCTGCTCTATGTAGAAATGTAAAGATTTTCCTTTATCACATGGAGAAATGTATACAAACATAATAGAACTAGGATGACCACATCAAATCGTAGTAAAATGGGACAAGTCATGTGATGCGGAGGGATCAGTATTGAAGCATTCTTTTGCTTTCTTGGCCAAAAATCACAAATGCAGATAGACCCATCACAACATATAGGCCAGAAAGTTAGGACACATTATTGTACATTTTATGCAAAATAAAGTTTTTTTTGCATTCAACATTTTTGAATGCCTGCAATGCAACAAATTTAAGTATTTATAATTTCAAAATAATTGGAAGCATTGGAGGAATGGAGTAAAATTTGGATATCTGACAAAAAAAAATGCTTGTTGAATGAGTTGAATATGCTTTGGACCATACTTCTGTATTTTTATTTCTGAATTCATGACGTAAAAGATCATTTCCAGTAGATTTGACGCCTTGAAACAACTGTAATTCTTTTCAATGACATTTAAGACCATTTTGGCGCAATTAGATTAGATTAGATTAGATTATTAGCCATTGAATTCATTTAATGGCTCACTACTAAACACTAATTTGTCATTCTCTGTGTAAATGTAACTTTTTTTTAATAAAGTGGACATTATCTTAGTAGGTGGGACAAAGGTCTAAATGGAACCCTAAATGGAACATGTGATACAACATTCCAAGGTCCGAAGAGAAGACCTAAAGACATTTGAATATAGACCGTTAGAAACAACGACAGGCTGATGCTTCAATTTCCAGGTCCTTCAGAATGGTGTCAAACTGAGCCAAAGTGTGAGGTCAGATAGTGTAATTGTGCTCTGTAGAGAATTCCAATCTGTAGGAGCATGATACTGAAAAGCAATTTTTCCTCTCTCAGTCCTGACAATGTAAACTTTTGATCAGGGACATTTGGCTAGTTTCTAGTTGAAAAGCGTAAACAAACAGGTTTTTTGACAATAAATGGCTTTTCGCAACCACTAACCATGAGTGAAATAAAGGTTTTTGTGTTATCATTCATGTTCTATCAAATGCATAAGCACAACTGTATGTCAGTAATATAGAGCAAAGGTTTCAAATTGATATCACTCGATTTAAATCTTGCAGTGTCTGGCCTTAATAGCGTAATAATGTTCAAAAGAGAATAGCTGCTAAAACTAACGCCGTTCATTCTCCTTTCACAGGTTTCATATGTTCTTCAGGAGGATCTGAGTGTCCTCTCCGCTCTGCCCGGAGACACCTACTCCGTGTTCCACCTCTTCGTCTCGGACATTTTGGCCTGGATCGGCTCCGCTGTGGACCTGGTGCTCGGCGTGGGAGAGGCCTGCTTCTCCCGAATCTACTACTGCACCTCCTCGATGGGGGAGGCCCTCCTGAACAGCTGCTGCGCCGGGGTCACCGGCGTGGGCACGCTGGCCGGCGACTCCGTGGGCATATTCGGGGGCGTGCTGAACAATACGTGGTGGGCGACCAAGTTTTTCGGGGGTCGCCTGGTGGAGCGGAGCGGGGATTACGTCGGGGCGGTTGTGGGGGAACTGGGAGGTCAGGCCGGCGCTGTAGGCAGCGGGGTCGGGAAACTCCTGTGGAAGTGCGGGAGTTGTGTCTGGAAAGTTTTTAGATTTGGGTGGCGGATAATAGCGGGTGTAATAAATATAGTACTAGCCATAATGGGTGATGCTTTTGAACGAGAAGCAGCAGTCAGAAAGGAGGAGATAATAGACACGAGTGTGCAGTAGGGATGGGCGATGCCGGTGATTTTGGATTCGATCCGATACCAAGTAATAGGTTGCTTTCACGTTACAGAATCTATTTTAGTTTAGAGCAGGTGCCAATTAGAGATTCAAGATGTTTTTGGATTGTGTTGTCTAATAAGAAGCAACTGGGAAAGCTGGCTGCGTCTGTGAACCACTATTTTATTTTTATTTTTTTGTGCAAATTTGGTGCTGCAAAGAACTGACCAACCGAGATGACCAACACTTCCTGAAGGTTTTTTCAATCAAGGTTTTAGTGTACTTTTGTTTACAAGCTGTTTGCGGTTATGATTTGCAACTGTGCTTTTGGATAAAATAATTCAGACCTATCCATTGTACTGACTCTTTCTTTTTTCCTCATCCATTGTATTCTACATAACTGAAAAAAGATGATTGTAGCCCAATGTGAGTGACCATATTTTCCGCATTAAAATCTGGGACACAATGAAAAAAAGTAATTGTTTTTATGTTATAAAAAAAAGAGGACACAGTTTCATGGTTTTAGGTCCTTTCATACATTCTGAAGATTTCATGCACAGTTTGATATAATTTTTAAAGAAAAGGGAATTTATTGAAGCTAAAAAATGGTGCCAGGACATGGAAGTAAACTTGAAGACCTCGGACAGAGCCGGTGACTAATCACTGGTTCTGGAGAAATCCATCGAGACATGGGACTCAAAATGGGGACTGTCCCAGGTAAATTGGGACACCTTATAGCCTAGTGTTATAAACAGTGTTGCTGAGTAATGGATTACCAAGTAATCCACTACTGTAATTAGATTGCCTTTTTTAGTCGTTGGATTACTTTGTGGAGTAATCCCAACAACACTGGTAATAAAACACATCATATACAGTACATAGGTAATCTGTCAGGCAAGGTGGTACAGTACAGGTACAGTACATAGGCAAGGTGGAGGAGTAATACATTTTGTAACAAATATAATAAAAGTATAACAAATATTACAGTTATATAAATTGTCCAGAGACCGCAATGTTAAGAAATTAATGACATTTATGATCAATATTATTTGTTATTTTGATGGGACTATTTTATTTTGTTCAATTTCCGGTAAAAAGCGGAAACGCTTTCGAACCCGGAAGTTTTTGTTGCATCATTCGGGAGGAGGCGGTTCTTGCGCTCATGTGGCTCCGTGCGGCTTTCTGCTAAAGCTGACGGGTCTCATTTTCATTTAAAGGTATGTACTGTTTCGTTTGACTATCGTAAAATCCTTGTTCGTATCAAACGTGGATTATTAAGTGCATTTCAAAAGATTATATTCGGCGAATATTGACTTTGCTTGACTCATTCAAACTTCAAGCCTTCTTGTCATATCATTAGCAAAGGCTAAGCAGCCTGATTGACTTGTCCTGTCCTCTTGACAGGTGGTAAGGGTTAAAACCGATTTATCAGTGCGACATAATGCTTTGAAATGACTTTTACAGTTAATAAAATAGTCAAATAGCTAGTTGGAGACTCATATAGCTATTCAAAAGTTATAAACTCTTAAAACAACACAAACATAAGCCCTTTCTATAGTTAACTTTTAAGTTATAACATAAATGTTAGTCTGTAAATTCAGGGATTCGTGAAGTCACAAGAGAATGTTGGATTTGTTCCATCATCAGCAAGAAAGAGGGAAATGGTACTGGAAGGACATGACTGTTTTGTCCTGATCTGCATGCTAATATTATTTACTTGTTTTTTTTGGTATTTACCTTCTATGAGCTTAAACTATTCACAAAGTACCTACTAAATCAACATGTGATGCATTGCACTCCAAGGTGGATAACCCTGGTCATGGTCAAAATTATTATAGAGTTGTTCCTTCTCTCTCATCAAATGAAGCTCTGAACAGCTGATGTTGCTTCTTTCCTCCTCAGGGATGGCTACGCTTTACGTGTCCCCTCACCCTGAAGACTTCAGGAGTCTCCTCACTCTGATCGCTGCAGAGCACTGTCAGACTGCAAAACCACTGATCGTCACAGGAGACCCTCCTGCCACTGTAAATGCTCGCTCTAGGCTTGCTCTGGTCCTGGCACCAGGGGAGGGTTCCACTGTCCTGACCGGAGCCAACGCTGTTGCCTGGTATTTGGCCTCTCAGAGTAAAAAAGTTGGTGGAGATGGGAAACAGCAGAGCCAGGTGTGGCAGTGGCTCAGCTTTGCAGACAACGAACTGACGCCTGTAGCGTGTGCAGTGGTCTTTCCTCTCCTGGGTGTCATGGGAATGGATAAAAAGGTAAACTGGATTGCAGTTTGGTCTTTCTTCCAAAACAAATTTGAAAGGGAAAAGTTATTATAAGATATGGCTATGGACTACCTCTATTTGGATGCAAAAATTATGCAAAGCCTGCATTTTAGCTTCAAGAGAAGTATTTTAGTACTGCAGTAGACGCTAAGGCACGGAATATCTGGGATAGCAATCAAACTACAGTGTGGTAAAATGTAAAATAAAGGGAGGCACGACAACACCATATGAAATTGTAGTTTTTGATAAACTGGTGGCAGAGTCACAAAAAGCAAGAAACGTGCTCCTATGGTTGGATTAACAACTGTATGCTTACAGCAGTGTCTTCTCTCTGCAGGTAACTTGAAATAGACTATCTTACATGTATATGCAGATTGTAACTTTGCTACCCTTAACAATTGATGTAATTAACTGATTAACTGCCGTTGATTCAATGACCTAAATGACCCTGATCATGTACCGCCTGACTTGCCTTTCGAAACTACTTGAGGACACTTAAGAGAACTGGTTCAGCCAGATGTGACCGTGCCAAATGAGGGTTCGGCCTGGTAGCTGTTCATGATGATTTGGTCTCCGCTTGCATGCAATTTGGGAATGTTTGCGCCAATAATTTTTGATGGTAGTTTGTGTCCAACTTTGAAGGTGTATAATTTAACTTTGACAGTGTGCAGAAGATTTTTTCAAATTTAGATACTAGCTTTACGTGCTCATGTTGTAAGAAGTAGGTGTGCAAAGTGCTTTCTCTTTACTCAGTATTTTTAGAGTGAAGTTTCCCTTTCTGTTGTTGTTGTTCCCTGTCATGAGACACAGTGGCTGGTGTTGCTAATAAAAATGGGTCACTCCAATCAGACAGTAATGAAGTATAAGAAAGTGTGTTTTAAAGAGTGGCAAAGAAAAGAAAATTCAATTGGACAAAGTTTCCATTCTGTTTCTTAAAGTCAAAACCAATTTAGAAATTTCAGTATCAAGACTTCACACAGAACATATTTTTGTGATAATTATTGCAATGATGTGTTTGATGTTTTTTTTTTTAAAATTACTCTCCAGTTGCAGCAGAGTTCCCGTGCCGAGTTGTTACGTGTTCTGAAAACGCTCAACCAAGCTCTCGAACCGAAAACCTTCCTGGTGGGAGAGAGCATCACTTTGGCTGATATGGCAGTGGCCTGTGCCGTTCTTCTACCATTCAAATATGTAAGTGTGTGTGGATTTAGTGTTGGATAGTTTTAACTGCATATGTAAAAATGCTTGGAATATATTGTATATGTTTTTATTTTAGGTGCTGGAGCCTCAAGATCGTAAGAATTTGACCAATTTGACGAGGTGGTTCACTACCTGCGTAAACCAGCCTCAGTTTGTGAAGGTTTTGGGACCGATAACTTTGTGTGAGAAGATGGTGCCCGTCACACTCAAGACGAGCACTGCAGACAACGCCAGCGCAGCTAATGCTAGTACTGCTGGAGATGCTGCTGCTGCCACTAACGGTGAGAAGGTTTTATACACTCGCTACAGGCAGCAGATGCAAGTGTAATGCCCAAATACTGTATTTTACTGTATTTACACCAAATGTCAAATTTCTACACTGCAAAAGTATTTTAGATATATAGTTGTGCTCAAAAGTTTACATAACCTTTTAATCTTTTGGCCATATTTCATAGAATATGAATGATAACATAAAGACCTTTTTTCCACTCATGGTTAGTGGTTGTGCGAAGCCATTTATTGCCAAAGAACTGAGTTTACTCTTCATAATCATCATGATCATAATGAAACAGAAACTACTCATAATGAAACAGAAACTCTAAATCATAATGAAACAGAAACTACTTATGTCCCTGATCTAACATTTACACAACCTTCAACAACTGCCAGGAAAATTGTTCAGGAGCAAAGAAAAACTCACTTCAGCTGAAATACAGGACTCTGACAAAATTGGACTCTCTGAAAAAAATGTTTGTTTCAAGATGCACAATATGTAAACCTTTGGTCAGGGACATTTGGCAGGGACATTTTAGTTTCTAAAGTGTAAACAAACAGGTTTTGACAATAAATGGCTTCACACAAACCACTAACCATGAGTGAAATAAAGGTTTTTGTGTTATCATTCATATTCTATGAAATGCATAGGTTTACATTCCCTGACATTCTGTCAACTTTTGGCCACAAGCGAAATTATGACATAAGAGTTGTTGTCTGCTAGATGGAGGATGTAGACATAAACCTCCAAGGCACTCTGATGATTTAAGTTTAAAAAATGTATAAAGGGAGGGGCCCTATATAATCTTTCCCCCCAACATCAGCACCAGTCTGTTGTGATTTGCCATAAACAACAACACACTTATTTCACCATAGATTTGACAAGAAGCATAGCATAAATACAAGTTTCATGTACTTTTGGAAACATGTAGGGCCCCTCCCTATAATCTTTACCTCACACCTGTGTCTGGAGCATGCATCCTGACGAAGGCTCGGAGGAGCTGAAACACGGTGCAGTTTTGTTTTTTTTACTGAGAAGGCCATGTAACAAAGGCTTTTAAACTTAAATCATCAGAGTGGAGTGTCTGCATCCTCCTTCTAGCAGACTACACCTCTTATGTCGTTTGACAAAGACTTGTCAAACACTTACCTCCACTGAGCACCTGATAGATTTGCTTTACTCTTAAAACACCATGAATATCCAAGATGCGCTCACAATCTCCTTTATAAATGAAACTATCTTGAAACAAGTAGATTTGCCCTTGATTTGAGTAGACGAGTAAAGTTGTCTGTCAATATAGGGGAGCTGCATAATGGTTAGCGCCCCCTCCTGCAACGGCTGAGATCTTCACATTTACGTCTGAAAAAGAACATTTTATGCGTTTTATTTATTTGTCTAATAGGGCTGGGCCGTATCGTATATCGATATACCAGTATAGGTTTTGGATATCGTCATCATTTTTTTTATATCGTTACGTATGCGATATGATTAGCATGTGTACTCAGCTTATTTTGACTGAAGTCACGAGCAGCGGCAGCGTGCTTCATACGTAAAATGAATTGTAGGATGTATGTTTCCAAGACTCCCTTGATAAAGAGGTTCTTAATCTCAATGGGACTTTCCTGGTTAAAGACATTTTAAAAATAAATAGGCGTAAAGCTGGGATTTTTAAATATTTTATCCGTTGTCAATTATATCGTCAAATATATTGTTATCGTGATATTTATTTTTTATATTATGATATCGATTTCTTGTTGCTTAGGAGAATTCAGAGGACAGTGAATGTTTTAAGGGGAGTAAAGTTGGCAGGAAATTCACATTTTCTAACCTCAATAGGTCAAAAGCGAAGCAATATTGAAACATAAAAAGCATTCAACGTTTTTCACAGTTACATACTGTAGGCTGCTACGACAACCATGGATTTTATTAGATTAAGCCATTATGAACTGTTTATGAAATACTTGGTGGTTCAGGACATTTTTAAAACATTAATGTTCTCTGTGAATTCTCCAAAGTAACAAATCTCTTCCTTTACTACCCTTTTCATATTAGACAAATAAATAAAATGCATGTTGTTTTTCATATGTAAATGTGAATATCTCAGCAATGTCTCCTCTTCATCTTAATACTCTGCCTCTGGTGTCACCCAGGAGGGGGCGCTAACTTCTATGTTGCGCCCCTCTATGGAACCAGCAATTTTGAACTTAAAAGAAGAGAGTGTCTACCATAATTTCAAGTAAATGTAGATTCATTTTTTTATTTTAAGTGCAATGAGATGTGTACAAATACTTGAATACATTGGCAGATCATTTAACATAAGTTATTTCTAGATCACTTTTTGCAGTGTATGCATTTTATGTATTGGAACATTTTGAAAGAATAAACAGACCTTGGACACAACATCAGCAAACCTGCAGTTGTTGTGTTTAGAACCACACATTTGGTATTTGGTATCAGTACTAATCTATTTAATAACTTTTTAATGCTTGTTGATGCCTTGTTTAAACCCTGTAGAATGATTGTGTTCCACTCTCAGGAGAAGGCAGTGTCTAGTGTTCTTTTATCGATTACATAGAACTTTCATAAACTAAATGTGAATCAGATCATTTGTATTAGTGACAAGTGCCATTAGCAGTTTTTATTTTTTATTTTTGCAGGACCCCCAAAAACCGAAGCTCAGTTGAAGAAGGAGGCTAAAAAAAGGGAGAAGATGGAAAAGTTCCAACAGAAAAAAGACATGGAGGCCAAGAAAAAGACCCAGCCCCCGTCAGAGGTGGCCTTTCCCCTCCCAAATGTGTAGATTTTTGTATTTTTTCTATTGTTTAATCAATTTGTCCGCTCTTTTGATCCTCAGAAAAAAGCCAAGCCGGAGAAGAAGGAAATCGGGGTGATCACTTACACTGTCCCAACCGCGCCTGGGGAGAAAAAAGGTGAAGACAAAACTGAGGCTAATGCAACTAAGAAAATAATGATCTGTGTGTTGACTATTAAGCAGTGTGGGTAAATTGTGTATCTTGACCCTTAGATGTGGTCAGTCCTCTCCCGGACTCCTACAGCCCGCAGTACGTGGAGGCCGCCTGGTATCCATGGTGGGAGAAGCAGGGGTTCTTCAAGCCGGAGTATGGGGTACGGAACACAGCTGTGGTCCTCAAGTGTAGCGTTGGGACCCACCATCGCCATTCGATGATACGTTTGGACCCAAATAAAAATGGAATATTTTAAGTATACAATAGTAATATAGTAAGCAAAATGCAATTATTCCACAGATTATTGTTGGTTTAAGCATCGGTAAGTCTAAAACTAAAATTATGATTGAAAACTACTCAACAGTCCAGTATTATGCAAAATCAACTGTGAAGGACAAAAGCCGATTAATATATTTCGGCAGCGGTTTGTTAGAAATGTTACATGTTGCATCAGTAACAGAAATCTAATCCAATATCAGTTTGACCAGAAACACAGATGAGTCCCTGAATGAGGTGAATAGATTTTGCGTCAGTCGATATTGTAATTTGGCATCCTTATTTTCTCTTTTCTACAGAGGAAGGATATTTCTGAGCCAAACCCACATGGCGTTTTCATGATGTGCATCCCTCCACCAAATGTGACCGGATCACTCCACCTGGGGCACGCGCTCACCAACGCCATCCAGGACAGTCTCACCAGATGGTACTTTTAATATCTTATTTATTTAAAACGAGAACGCATGAATCATCATCACAAATTGAAATGTACGTCAACATTTTAGGGGTGTGGCAATATATTGATTTTTCAATATATCGCGATATCTTGTGGCACGATACGATACTGATACTTTTTATGCCAATATTCATACTTTTGATTATGTCATGAGTTCGCTTTAATGCCTGTTAGCTTTACATTAGCAGCTCTCTGGTACAAGCAAACCAGCTGTCTCCACCTGATGACTCTGCTCTGCTCTAGCCCTTGTACATGCGCTCACCCCCGAGCCAAGTCACCAAGTAATTAAGAGTCCAGGGCCAATGTCAAAGTTGTTTGCCCAGGACCAATGTTGCAGCCAGCCAATCAGGGATGAAAACTTGACATGTTGTGACAAAAATTAAGTGAAGTGAAGTGAAGTGAAGCGCTTTATTTGTCATTATACAATGTACAACGAAATTACATAGATCAGATGGAGGGTA
>OMNZ01025457.1:2849-18980 GCA_900303255.1 Lesueurigobius sanzi | reverse complement strand
GTTATGGATGTTTAAACAAATAACCATAATGCTCACTCCAGCCACTAGGGGGCAGCCAACATTTAAAAACGGTTCCACACCTGTCCAGCAGAGGGACACTGCACTATTATATAAATCAGAAGGGGTTCTGTCACTGGTAAAAGGGTTGTTTTTAGTGTTTTACAGCCCCCTGGTGGTACAGGCTTGTAATACAAGTGTAAGCCATTATTATTATTTATCAGGCTACAGTCCTGTGGGGCTTTGACCAATTTTAAAATGTCAATCAAATGGTCTGAATTATCACAGTGCTAATTAGTATTATTAATATATAGAAAAAATGTTTTTCGACCCGCCCCGCCATCGTAGGGGAATTTCGGCCCTTGACCCAAATGAGTTTGACACCCCTGGCATACATTATTGTCGCTCAGGTTTAGATTCTGGGGAAGGATGACGTGAAAAAGTCACATATCACTTACTTTTTGTTGTCACTCTAATTGTCTGTGAGGAACTCTAAAGGACCAAAGCTGATGGATATATTTACACAGCAGTTTATTGTAAATGTTACATGTTTCACCAATAAAATCAAAAGCCAATATCAGCTCAAATCAGACCTGCAATTTGACCAGGAACACAAGATGGCCGCCCCCATTGCAACTTCCTGAAGAAGGCGAATATATATTAACAAAAAAAATCTGTTAACAATTTTGTTAACATTTTACAAAAACTGTTAACAGATTATTTCACATTATGTAAAGTAGTAGAAATATACAGTACCTATAAGACATGTGAAGCAATTTATTTGTTCGTTTTAAAATGTATCTTTCATTGTTCTATTTTGATTTCTAGCTGCACAACTATGAGCCTTAGGAGAGGTATATGCTGCTGTGTTCATTGCAGGGCAGATGTCCAATATCACATTAACCTGCTCTCCACAACAGCATCACTCAAATGTCCATTTTCATTGTTTTCCTGCTGCATTTTTAACAAAGCGTCCCCAATGTTAACAAGCACCTTCTCTGTTAGAGAGACAGCTCTCAAAATCTCAGAGGTGAAAGTTTATTTTTGTATTTTTGTGTTTGTGTTAATGCTGTCGTCACACGTGTCCATTTCAAGCCGCCCCCAAAGGCAACAATAATCATGGGATTTGATTGCCAGTTGGCTCGGCCCTCCATAATTGATGAGTCCAATATTTACTGTGTTACCTGTGTGTTGTAAACATTCATTATGGCAGATAGGTGGGGCAGTCCAGCCTGCAGGGACCAGCTGTCAGTTTGACTAATGGCACCGATGAATAAAGCTTCATAATTACTTTAGAAAAAAGTCTCCACCTTATCTCGGGCCAATATGCATTTTAAAATTTTTGGTGGGTTTATTAAATTCAACCCCCAGCCCACACCCCCCTCCAATATAATACATCACAGGCACAGGCAACTTCTCAAATTTCAAATGTAATTTTCTGCTCGCTCCACACATGACACACGTGCGCAGGCTGCATAATCAGATTGGGACATTATTGTGTTTCTATTGACATTAGCATTGTTATTATTTTGTACGGTGTAAATATCTGTAACTGTGCGCGCCCGCTTGCGTTGCCAGGAAAATTATTATTTTGTGCATTTATTTTGTATTATTTCACTCTGTCAAAAGGTCTTGTCAAGATTATTTCAGATCCATTCTATTATCCAGAGAAGCCTCAATCTGTGTTGAATATTGGAAATAACCACATTTTGTTCCAACTGATTTTTGTATTAGTGAAAACAGACTGGATTCTATCATATTATGATAACTAAAATAGTACCTTTAGCTGAAAATGGAATAAACTCCCTACTTCTCGATAAGTGTTTCTAATGAAATGAAATGGGTTGAATGCTTTAAAAACTACACACTTGGCATTTTTTAATAATTGGATAAGTCTCCTGTGAAATCTTTTTGTTTAGTTCTAAGTGCACAGGCCTGGGTGTAGTGAAGTGTAACGCTCCCAGCTAAATCAGGTATTCAAGATAATTCATAATAGCGGGATGGAGGGCGAGATTAATGGCAAGAGTGATGGAAGCAGAGTGCAGGGAGAGTGAGACAGATATGAGCAGAGACAGCAGTGATGTACGGCAGCCGCTTCTGAGACAAGTCGACTCCACTGAGCTATTAGACCAAACAGGGGCTGCACCCAGGGGGCGCTACAGAGCACCACAGGCATGAGGAGCACCAAGACAGTTGCTTCATTTTGACAGCCGTATCTAGAAATATAGTGTGTGCCAGCGTTTTAATTTAGTTAAGTGCATTTACACCAGTATGAGGCAGGACGATGTTTATTAGTTTTTAGTGTCAGGACATATTCAGACTTAAAAACCTTCTTTGGTGAACCTCAGAATTAATATTGGTTTTAACATTTGAAATAAGGCCTATGTAAAGAAATGACAGCAAAGAGTGAGACACTGGGCTGGTCAGGATTTCAAATTGTCATGGAGCGCCTTCTGTAGGCAGCAGTGGGAATCGCACATTATAAAACAGTGAAAACAAGCTTTCACTTTCAGCTAACGGCATGTTCTACAGCAAATTCATGGTGCTGTGATGAACACACGAGTCTGATGACGAATCAAGGGCTTTAGCCATGACCCTGTCACAGCCGACATGGTTGACCGCGTCACTGACGACTGGCGCAACACGAGTAAATGTCATAGAGACTTACGTTTTATTGCATTGGGAAGAGGAGGGTTGGGGCTTTAAAATGAGCCATGTCCTTCTAGGCCTCCGGGGAGCGATGTAAGATTGCGTTGAAAATTTGTGTCAAAACGTGTTAAGTTAGCATGTTCTAAAACAGCTGACTCTTTTTTTCCCCTCAAACGTTTCGTCCTGAATATGTGTCACTGGTCAGCTGCCATCTTGTTTTCTATTTAGATAGAACATGGAGGGCAAAACTATGAAGTAACATTTGTGCCAAAAAATTAGCAAATCTATTTTTTATTTTTTTTTAATCAAAAATGTGAATATATGGAGAATAAACACGGATGGCACATATGCGGTCAGGTTTATAGCCTTCTATGTTTATAGAAGCATATATTGGAATAGTAATCAAAAAAGTGCAATGAGCGCCTATGTTTTTTTTGGTGATTTTTGTCAGTGATTTCTACAGTAACTACAGCCTAATTTTTTTTTATTATTTTTTATATTATTATATATTATATATACCCACAATATTTTTCCTACTGTCAACAGCCTTATTCATTGATGTTTTATAGAGAAAGAGTGAGAAACAACATTTTTGCCTAATTGTTTTGTTGTTTCATTGACATGACCGAGCATTCAGATACTAATTCAATTTGTTATGGAAATAAAGAATCCAAGCACTTGACAGTGCATCATGAGGAGGTGTTTCAGAAGCACTACACAACAAAATAAATATCAGGCAAAAATGATACAGGAAAATGGCCATAGACCTACAACTGTTAAAAATGTGAAGGACAGTTGTGTTTTCGCTCTAATATAGAAATATAGACACTTCAGCAGAACACTCAAAACTGAGTGCGAAAAACAATATCCTTCTCCAGATTAAGATGGTTATATCCTTAAAAAAGGTAATTTTACATCCTGCCTCCTCTAAGATGCAAATGCTAAAATCTCATTTTTATATTTATTTTATATTTCACCATCATTTGGGATAAACCTGAGTCAACCTGATTTAGCTTGCATCCCACATGGGAGCGTGCAAAATGGTGGATTTGTGGCGGGACGCAGCTGATCGTGTCCATTCGTCACGCTGTCAAGTTAATTAGCAGATTAAAAAGAGGAATAAGATTACGCCCCCTTTTCCAACGGACACTGGGGCCTCTGCTGGAGGGACGCCATCGCTGTGAAACAAAAACATTGGGGATATTCCTGGTGTCATCAGAACAGCTTACTACGACATGCAGCAGAGGCGAAGCTGTGGCCTATGCCTCAGGTTTTACTTTACTCAGAGGCGGACGCTTGCGATTTTTACTCACGTAAGTCAAAGTACCTCACAACAGTTGTATTTCTTTAGTAGCATATTAGGAGCAGTAGCTGTAGTTAAGATTTGAGGTTGTTTTATGTCCGTACTACCCATGGCTATGACCTCAGGGAGAATTTCTGAAGTAATTACTAATGAGGAGATTGTAAATTAGCAGCAGCAGTGATAGTAGTAATCATTTTCGGCTTGTGTGATTGAAGTTACTGTGGGGTATAAGTTAGTCGTGTCAGTGGGTGATGTAGTTGCAGTTACTACAGTGAGAGAAGATGTAGTTTTAGTGATGGGCGTACCAATACCATCATATTTTTGATACACGTGCCCATATGCTGGTGCTTTCATTTTGTATCGCTCCCTTTCATCCGGCGCGGGCAAGTGAGCAGCGTGAGAGAGTGCGGCCTTGCTAATTTATCAGCTTTAAATGCATTTTTAGTTCAGTTTAGTTGATTTATTTGACACGGGCCATGTACAAGAGCGTTAATCAAAAAGTGCGAAAAGATGCTTTGTACCAGACGGTGAGACTCTCGGAGCTCATCTCTACCTGCAGTCCCTGATGTAATGTTAACGTGAAACGCTCTGGGTTTGGTCCATTGCCCTGGTGTCACATGGTTTAGGATCAAAACTAAATCCATTGGTGGCATCTTTCCCCCGTTTTAATGTCAGGGGGAAAGTAACAAAGTAAAAAGAACAAATTATTATTACGTAAATGTGATGATGAATACTTTTTACTACATTTAGAGCCGATAGCTGTACTTTCTACTCCACTACATTTTTGAACTGGGTTAAAAGTAAAACTATTTTATTCTCAAAGTGATCTCCCCCGGTTTAGAACTGGTTTAGATCTGGTTTAGAACTGGCTTAGTCCTGGTTTAGCACTGGCTTAGTCCTGGTTTAGACCTGGTTTAGACCTGGTTTAGACCTGGTTTAGTCCTGGTTTAGTGGTTTACTTGTTTAGACTTGGTTTAGTCCTGATTTAGACCTGGTTCAGTCCTGGTTTAGTGATTTACTCGTTTAGACCTTGTTTAGTCCTGGTTTAGTGATTTACTCGTTTAGACCTGGTTTTGTCCTGGATCAGTCCTGGTTTAGTCCTGGTTTAGACCTGGTTAAGATCTGGTTTAGTGGTTTACTCGCTTCGACCTGGATTAGACCTGGTTTTTATTCAAAAGACTAAAAAAATCCCACACATTGAACTCTTAAAAATACTTTTACTTTTTATTTATAAGGTACATTTTACATTCGATACTTGTATACTTTTACTTAAGTAAGAATATGGAGTACTTCTTCCACCACTGTCTAAACGTAGGGGCTAGAGTAACAAGTACTTCCTATTTCATGGGCGCAGAATGAATTGTAGTCATAAATAGTTTGAGGAATATGACAGAGCTTGTTCCACCTTTGACCTTTGAAACTTTCCAGCCATCATGTGCACATCCTGGCCACCGCTCAGAAAGTCCTCCTCTTCTACTTCAAGAATGGACCGAACTTTGTAGTAATGAAGGCTGACGGTTTGTGAGAAGTGGACGGATCATTAGCACATAATGAGTTGGAGTGTACTTGGGGCAGTTGAAGAGGATTTGTCCATAAGTGTTGGATTAAAGCCTTGTGTGAGCGAGGCTGGAGACGCCTTCCAACAGGCAGCAGACGCTCTTTCTTCTCCCCAGGTGAGTCTACTTGCTCCACGCATGTTTGAAGTCAGACACAGCTCAGACAAACTGCTACAGAGAATTAACAAAGCGATGGCCTCCGCGGAAGTCATGTCGCACGGCGGTGGGTCCCGCCGGTGTGTTCAAATGCAGGGCCTATAGAAGCAGCGTTGGTTTGCTGGAGGTTTGTTAATTTAAAGAGAAGGTGGGAGAGATCCTGGCAGGTGCAGCATCGCAGCTCAGATGAGAATGTGTTGAACTAAGTTGTAGAGTGGCTAAATGACAGTGTAGGATGATGAAAGGTGAGTCATTTTTAGTAATTTTCATAGACATTTGTTTGCTTAAAGGTTAATTATAAGTTGCGTGTAACTAAACTGCAGAAATGCACTTGTACCCTTTTACGTTTACATTCATATTTTGGCTATTTTTCATAGAATATGAATGAATCTTTTTTTGTTAGTGGTTGTGCGACGCCATTTATTGTCAAAGAACTGAGTTTACTCTTTTGAAACAGGAACTACTCAAGTGACCTTCAACAAGTGCCAGGAAAATAGTTCAGGAGCAAAGAAAAACTCACTTCAGCTGACATACAGGACTCGGGACTACAGGATGGATGTTTGTTTTAAGATTAGAGGTGGGATGACCTAAATGAATACATTTACCAGCACATTTTTGCATATTTTTAATGGTTTGCAAAAATATCGTTATCGAGACAGTCCCACTAAATATCGAGATATTCATTTTGGTCTATATCCCCCGCCTCTATTCAAGATGCACACTATGTAAACGTTTGATCAGGGACATTTGACTAGTTTTTCTAGTTGAAAAGCATAAACAACAATAAATAATTTGACAATAAATGGCTTCACGCAAGCACTGAATGAGTTTCACGACAACGCTGCTGCTAGTGCTATTTGACAAAGCCTTCACGGTGAAAGGTGAAACATTCACTACTTTAAACAACCAGTACAGCTGGTGACCTGAAAAATCCTTCTCTGGGATGGAAAACTCCTGCATGATTGAGAGCTTACACAAATAAATACATGAGTGGAAGCCTTTATGACTACAATAATGGGTGTTTTAGTGGTAGTGTGCTGTAATATCAGCAGAGAAATGAGTTTCACTTTAATTTACACATTTTAATTTCTTCCACGTTGCAGTAGTTCCTGTGATTACATACAGTAAGAGCGGCCACATGTAGAAGTCCAGTACAGAGATGAATGCTGCTTATAGAGGTGTGATGCGCTGACAGCTCCCTGCTGGTGTGAGGGACACTTCCACACGACCCTCTCTGACATCAGCACTGCCACCTCCATATGCACAACCAGACAAGGACGAGGCCCGAGTCCAACTGGGCTGGCCCTCACATATGCATATAACGCACTGTGTGTATGGCACAGGGGGGGAGCTGCTTCCTGTCAGGTGATGACAAGTAAGTGGCAGGAGGCGCAAAATTAACCACATCACCCTCATTTTCGAACACCCCCGACATTCGCATGCTGTCAATTAGCCTCAATCAATCCCGTCGTTTCTGTTTAGAGTTGTTATGGCAACTCCGGGCCTGTCTCGCCGCCGTCAATGCATAATAAATACGCTCTACAATATATGTTATCTCAACACTTCTGTCAACTGTCTGCCGCCACGGCCTAATTATGCCGCGTGCGTCCGACAAAATGAGCACTGCTACATCTAATCACAACTGCAGGGGAATACCAAACAGGACTTGTCAGGGGAAAAGTTCAAATTGTAGCCACTTCCGACTGTAAGATGTGCAAAAAAGTGGCCGAGAAAGTTGTCTCCCTAAAATGACACGATGTGATTGGGCTTTTAAGCGCAGGAAGTGGAAAGTAGTGCTTATCAATAAAGTAGGTCTGGCATGATGTTTTATTAACTGGTAATGGCGTGCGGGGTTTTTGCTTGGCTAAAAAAGTGGCTTAAGTGATGCAGGGTGCAACGCTGTCAATCTCCGGCTTCCCTATGAGAGTCAATTAGGAGATAAACAGGGCTACATGTCTTGGGCAGCGGGGAGCGAGTTGATAGGCTGTCGCACGGATGTCCCGGGGCAAGGTAAACCGGTGCTAGTGCTTTGCCGTTAGGGATGGAGGCAGCAGAGAACAATGTGGGGCTGCTCAGGCCACTTGAGGGAGGTTTTATGTGGCCATATAAATGTATGTGCAAGCAAAATACTCCTTTGGTGGTTCCCCGCATGGGTGTGTTTGAGCCTTAAAACAGAATGGTGTTTTTCAAAGGAATGGTAATAGCACTGGAAATATTGCAGTGCAGGCTGTGAATATTGGAAATGGGGCAATTTCTCGTTGACGAATGTACCATAGTGTTTTGTTTTTTTTTTGCATTATTTTGTTTCAATATCTAATGTGAATTACCTCAGGGCCAAACGTGCCACCATTCAGAAGATGATTAACAGAAACAGGTTTATATTGAAGGTGAATAGGGATGTGTTTTAATGATATCAATTTGAAAACTTTGCTGTATATGATTGACATAAATATGAGAAAAATATGTTTTCACACATATAAGTAAGATCTTTTATGCTTGAAAATGGACAAAATGTTGGTTCTATTTTGTTGATATATTAGTTATCTATATTAGATGCTTGTATATTTATTTAGAGAGAGATGCTAAGAGACATTACTATATATTTTTTTATTATTTTTTACCTGTTTACAAACCTATTTTTCTTCTTAGATGGCACATTTTTGCATCCCCCCCTGTGTGATCCTGTGTTAAGAGCTGTTGTAACAAGTGAATTTCTCCATTGTGAGATCAATAAAGTATTATCTTATCTTAGTTACAAAGATTTGTTCAGAGGGCATTTTGTATATCTTTTTTTTTTAGTTTTTGAACTAGTTATTGGTGAACAAATTTGTAAAAGAAAAGAAAAAAATTCTTCTTGTTTTTTGTGGCTCAAAACTCACTAAACCAGGGTAGGAATTAAATATCAAAAGATCTCTCAGAATAAACCTCCCATACATAGTTAAGTACAAGCCTGGAAAGTTTGGAGTCTCCAGGATTAACTAAAGTGACATGATGAGAGTTCCCCATAAACTTCTATGGAGAAACACAGAATCAGAGCAATAATTACACTCTGGGTCATTCATTTGTTTCCAGGTGAAAGTTTATACGTGAAGAGAGAAAGCTGGCTGAAAATTAAAAAATATATATATTGTTTTGCCATGTCTCCCCCAAACATAGATATAGAAATATTTTAAAATGTATACATTCTAAAAATATATTTAGATGTTTGCTCTAATTAACATGGAAACAGAAACCTCTATAGGTAGTAGATAATAATGTATGAGATTGTGTCTCGCGTTTATACATGCTCATTAAATGAGCTGATATTTAGGTCGCACCAACAGTGACTTTTCTTTATAATTAAGTGTGCCAATATAACGAGACAATATTCTAATATCCTTATTGTATTCTATATAGAAGGCTGAATTAGGTCCAACAGATGAATTTTAATGAGTGCTAGACCATTATTACCCTCATTATTTTCCAATTAGCAACTATAGCATCTCAGCCGTGCAAAGAGAGATTAATACTGTAACGCACCATCTTATGTCTAAATAAGTACTTGACTGTAGCATCGAGACTTCACCATTGTTTTCCTAAACTGCATTATGTATATCAATACTTAGGCAAGGTTCTCACACTTATATTAAAAAACACTCTCGCTTGGGAATGCTCACATATATCATCCTTCTTGTGTTTGACGACACCAGATTCCTGTTGAAACCCCCAAACAAAATCACTTTAGATTTTTTCCAGCATGACTCTCAGTGTAGAGATGCAGAAGTCTGTGTGTGCATACAGTCACAGCGCCACCTATGTTCACTCGCAGCAGCTGCAGCCGTTTCATCCTGAACCCGCCTACAGCAGCCATTTTCAGTTGAATCACATCCGTGTGCTGTTTGACCTATTTTCTGGCAGCGTGCCGCGTATGTGTAAAAAAAATAAATTACAAATGTGCTGCTCTACACCAGTTATTTTGGGGCAAAGAGAGCCATTTTGGGGCACATATGTAGCGTGAAATGTAAGTGGCAGACGAGTGACAGTGTCAGCTTGTTTTCTCCACCTTGTCTGCTGGTCGCAGGGCGTCGGAGTGAACTGGTGAGACAAGCGGGGCTCAGGGTCATTGTGTGAGTGTGCAGGGATGCGCTGAGTGAATAACCTTCGCGGTAACAGCTGTCAAATCCAGCGGAGCAGAGCAGAGGACAGTGGGGCAGGCCCAACCAGGCTCCCCACTCTCTCCGTTGGAGGGGTGGGCAGAGTCAGACCACAGCCAGCCACCGCTGCTCCGCTAAAGGGTCTGATGGGTGGCCGAGCCCAGCCTCTTGATGGGGTCTCAGCACCCAGGCGGAGTATTGTTTAACACAGGGCTCATCTCTCTGAGCTTAAAGCAGATTCCATGCACAGTGGTGCAGAGCACACAGTCCCACAGCCATGGCCTGGGCACTCTTTGTGCAGGTGTCATGGCCTCCGCGGCGTCTCAGCATGCTTCAGCACCGGCTCTGACAGTGGATAGAGCTCCATGAAGGAGGATTAGCACAGCCCCTATTGTCTGAGAGTACTCTGCTCTGGATTTAGCCACATGGCTATTCTTCTGCGGCTGACACAGACGCTACGGCCTCACTGTTGTTCTAGCACATATCTAAATGTTTTGGCAAAGGCTGTATTCATCTCCTCTGACATGGAGAGCAAAGGTGCACTGGCTGATTCTGTCACTGCTGTCTCTTGTTGACCTGCGGGTTAGCTCATTTTAATGGCTTAGGTAAACACTTGTTCTCTTGTATAATTTACTGTTTGTCTTCATACTTGAAGGAAGTACAAGAGACTGAACAGAATGATTATGTTGTAAGTTGTGTCATCTCACAGCAGTTTTGTAATGTTTGTGTACTCGGTTGCTTACAGTATTAAGTATATGGTAATACCATAATCCCGTCGCTGAAGATACTTTTGTGTTTCATTCAACTGTTGTTTTTAATTAAATGCTGGATTCAAGTGAAGAGAAGAGATGAATGGGATTGATTCTGAACCGCCTGTGCACTGCGTTTAAGGCTATTTTCTCATTTTCTTTAACTGCTGGTCACCTGTGAGCATGAGAAACCGTGGAGCTGGACTTCCTCCGCCGCGCTGTTCTCATGTGTGTCTGCATAAACAATGAGTCATATGAAAAGTTTCCCCTTTGCTCCGGCAGAGGAAAACACTTTCTCATGTAAACAGATTATGAGACCATTAAACCATCGCGGACACAATGCCAAAACATGCTCCGATGTTGATGATACAGTAAACAAAGTTACATTGTGACTTCATCTGAAATTAAAGTTGAATTGCAGACATATGCTGCTCTCTGCTCTTTGGTTGGGAATTTATCCGTTTCCCCGCAGCCTCCTTTTTGCAAATATTTTCCAAATTCCTGTCCAAGAGATGTTGAAATTACGAGAATCTTTTGCAGATTTGTTTAAAGTTGCGATAGAAAGCAACTGGATATTTTTCCTGAAATTATCCACAGGTGTCCATATTTCCGAAGATAAGACAGATATGTTTAGAAGTGTTTATTATTTAGTAGTATAGCTTTACCTTTAATGTGACTCTCTTCTCACTCTCAGAAGGTTGTGTTTGTGTCCTGCTGGAAATAGCAGCTACAGTAATAGTGCTGCTAATATTATTTGGAGTTCGAAATGATTTATTTCCCCAGGTTCAGTCATTTTAGTCTCTGATCTGTGGCAATGAGCAGACGAAACATGTACAAAGACCATAGCTTTTTTCTCTCCGTGAGCCCTGGTCATGTTCTGTTGATGTGACTGTAGGAAATAGGTCATGGGTTGCTCAGAGGTGGCTGGTCTTTCTGCCCCTGATCCCTGTGTAATGAGGAGGTTCCGCTCTCCATCAGTTCATGTAATGGCAGCAGGACCCTCTCTGATTGCAGCTGCAGCGGACCAGCTCCCCTCCACAGTGCGCACTGCTCGCCTCCAATCACTTTCTGGCAGAAGTTAACAGATTTTTTTTATTTAGTAAATGTCCGTAACTTCTGTCTAATTGTTAAACTTACTTTTCCTTGTAGGTACCCCATGTCTTGTGGGCCGCAGGTGGGGAGGAGGGCCATATTTTTGAATGATGGCATTGGTTGAACCTCCTGGTGTAACTTTGGGATCCATCGAAACCCAGCTTCAAGTCAAATATGACAATCTGCTTTCATTCGTTTAAGGGGAGACACTGCATTTCATTTTTAGGTTTTGGGCCTGATGACTCTTAAAATGTGTACCTTCACATGCTAACAAATAAACATTAACGAGTGAAATTATTGCACTGATTCCATTTTTTTTTTTCCATAGAACTGTTTGAGAAATAGTAACTTGAAAGGCTTTTTTCTCAAATTGTATTTTTCTCACACTGTGGCGACACCATCTCCACTATAGCAGCTCCTACAGACCCCAAACCTTCCAGTCTTGTAGGTAACAATATTCCAATATTTCTTCAGAGGGGTTTTCCTATTGCCTGATTTACTTGATTTGAAATCCAAATCTTTGGAACAAAAAAAAATGTAACAAGATTAAATAATATATTTAAATCTTCCTCTATCAAAAAATCACTGAAAATATAGGCAATTTTTGCTATTTTTACACATAAAATGCCTTATTTTTCTATAAAGATACTTGCAATATTTGCGAAAACTTGCAATACATTTTTTTCCTCATATTTATATCAGTAATATACAGTAAAAGTTTGAAATACATATATTTTCCCCTATTCACTTATTGTAGATTAGTTTAACAGTACTTCACACCACCCCTTTCCAAGTAGCTCGCCAAAGGCTTTTAACATTTCTACACTTGATAAGTCAAATTTTAGATGCATTTTTGTAAAATATCTCCAAACATATAGCAAAGTATGAAGCAGAAACTACTGTCATTTTGTTTTATTGAGTTGAATTTTCATCTTGGCAGTCCTAGAGGCCTAATTACATGTGTTTCTTTGAAGTATCTTTGACACCATTTTTGTTACACAAAAGTAGCTCCTGGGGTAAAAAAGTTTGGAGAGCCCTGATACAGTATACCAGGGCTGCCCAAAGTAGGGCTTGCGGGCCAAATTCGCCCCCAAAAGTGTCTACTTTGATTAATTTGTGATGGAATAGACTGTCAATAATTACTAAAGACACCAAAACAGCATGTCCTGCTCAATAGCCCAGTAATTTAAGGATATTTAAGCAAAGTTTCTGTTTACATTTGGTCATTCTCTAATGCAAAACCATATTGTGTTTGTCCCTTCGCCTGCTCATTTTGACCCTCCACAGCCTCTTGGCCCTTCATGGAAAAAACTGGGCACCCCTGCAGTATACTGTATAGATTCTAGAGCCAATAAATTGCTAGTCCAATAATACGAGGTCAGCCTAACAAGTTTTAAGATTCGAGATTACCCCTGTATGAAACTTTGTCCTAGCATTACACAGATAGTAAGTGTGGGGTAAGAGCACTAACCACTCAGCCACCAATATGTACCACAAGGACATTTTTGCATTTCGATGATACTCAACTTTTTGCTGTAACTGGCTATAGCTTTAAATCAGAGGTAAACATTAGCTCACGTTTAAACAGCAGCACGTTTCTCAAGCCGGAGCGAAGGCAGTGACTAAAGACAGGTCTGGAATCTGGAGGAGGTGTCCCACTTTGTGTAGGTCACTCTAATTCACTGGATCACTGTATTCATTTGCAATCAGCCCCGTAATTAAGGGGAACCAACCCAGAAATTATCAATCAGTTAATTACCGGGATGCAGCGAAAACAAATCCAAGTCATGATTAAAGTCCTAAAGCTGGCCGCGCTTACAAGACGCTGGACTGCAGGTGAGCGCACACAGGCCTGGGACCACAACAATAGTGTCTCGCGGCTTCAGTATGGCTGGACTTTGAATTCAATTAATATGCTTTGGGGGAATGGAATTGTCTGTGACTTTATTCTATGGTTTGAACGTCTACTTTTGTTTGAGAATAGCGGATTGTAGTGAGGATATTGGAGGGTAAATGAACACTTGGGTACAGTTGGGTTGTGGATCAGTACATTTTAAGAGCAGATATGAACTTGGACAAATAGTATGTATGGCCATAAAGCAGTTGTCATAGTGTTTACTTCTAAACTTAGAACAATTGTGTCCAAATATGATCTTCAGCTGATTATCCATGCCTTTGTGTTTGCTCGTTTAGATTACTGCAACCGTTTATATTCTTCTAAACAAAAAAAAGAGCTGTCCCGTCCTGTCTATTGGCTTCCAGTCACTTTTCGCTTTACTTTTAACATCCTGGTGCTGACTTTCAGAGCCTTGCACGGTCGGGCTCCCTCCTACATTACAGACTTGTCATACTCCCTCTCTTCTTCTTTGGATCAGAACCTTCTTCTTGTGGTCCCTCGTGCTCGTTTCATGACCAGATGCGATCGCTCTTTCGAGGGTCTGGAATGATCTGCCGCTCTCCTTGCGTTGGCTTGAAATGCTTTTAAGAGTAAACTTAAAACCCACTTCTTTTATGCTTCCTTTTCAACAGACCCGTGTGGTCATTTTTCCATACCTGGCGGTTTCTAGAGTCTTCCTCAGAGTCGGTCACGTGGTGTTGCTGTGATGTGTCTTGTCAGCTGATTTGCACAGTTTTTGCCACTGTTTTCCCCTCCATCTGCAGTCCGACTTCTACAGCGTCCCAGGTGTGTGAAAGCAAAAATGCCCCCTCGTCCCGGTATACTGTCCCAGGGCACGTTTTCGAATTGCAATAGCCTCCTTTATCCAGCGCTGGTGTTTTTTTTTTGTTTTTTTTTTGGACTATTCAAACCCACTGATTGCAACTTTGAAATGTCCTATATGTAAATAAACTACCACTCAATTTACAGAGTATAGTGACGGACTATACATGTACAAATGCACCGGGTTAGTGCTCTCAGTCGTGTGAAGCTGTTGTTGTGCCAGAGTAGGGACAAACACACCCTAGCACTACAAATAATTTAGAGGTTGTGAGTCTTTAGCTAATTAAAACAAAAATGAACGGTTATCTCCAAAACTATAGTTGACAGTGAGTTGATTCCAAAACCCCAATAAAAAAAGGACAATATTTTCCGGCGCTCTTGGTAAATCAAAATCTTAATCACGCCACCTGTACAACAAAACTAATTACAGATAATATAACTTTTTTCAAAGCGCTTTTCTCCAGGGCTATTTTCGCTCCTTATTAATTTGCTCACACTTTTGCGCTGATCCCCGAACAATTTTAGCGTTGTTGGGGAACATTTGTTTACTGTGTACCATAATATGCACTTGATGACTGGCCCCATACAGTGTTTATACGCATTAATAAGCTTTGCACATAGGAGCATTCCCCCAGCTCTAAACAGCCCCGGTGCACTGCGCTTATTGTGATTCACTTAAAACATGTGTACCACGCGGGAAACGGCGACCTATAAATTGCTTGACTCAGGACCTCTCATTCCCATCAATACGTTTCCTCTGGCCCCTTCAGGCGGCTTCCAGATGCATCGCAGTCCCCAGGCAGTGTCAGCAGCCTACAGCTCATCTCCAAAGTAAATGCAAGTCAGTGAGAATTAAAGGGAGGTGGCCGGTTTTCTTTGGCAATTATACAAGGCTGGAAATGTAGCAGTTAGTGTCACAATAACTACTTTGAGTATTGAATCAGCGTTTGAGCATAAAAGTCTGATTCATGTTTCTATGTGTGTTATGTCTGAAGAAAGTCTATGATATACTGTATAGACGATCTAAAGCTTTTGTCTTACAGATTAAGCCACAGTTGTAACCAAATATTTTACTAAGAGCACTGTTTCTTCAATATAATATTCGGCAAGAGGAAGTAAAACTACTGGAAGTACAATAATTCCAAAAAAGTCACTCAATTACATGTACATTTTGATTTTGGGTCATATAGCAAAGGGTTTGTTTTTTAGCACCTGCCTTGATAAATGACCCCCTAAGAGTACATCTGCACCAACTAAATTAGCGTGATAGTGTGTAAGTTTATACAATGAGGAGAGAGACAGAAATTTTAAAAGTAAACAACCCCCCCCCATCTCCTGATTGGAAAGCCCCTCCTCCTCACCCCCCCCCCCCCCCCCCCCCCCCCCCCCCCCCCTCCCCCTCCCTCCCCCCCCCCTCCCTCTCTCTCCCCTCCCTTCCTCTCTCTCCTTCCTCTCTCTCTCTCCTTCCTTCCTCTCCATCCTCTCTCTCTCTCCTTCCTCCCTCTCTCTCTTTCCTCTCTCTCTCTCTCCTCTTTCTCTCTCTCTCCCTCCTCTCTCTCCTTTTTCTCTCTCTCCCTCTCTCCCTCCCTCTCTCTCCTTCCCCTCTCTCTCTCTCTCCTTCCTCTCTCTCTCTCTCTCCTTCCTCTCTCCCTCTCTGTATTCCTTTGGTATTTGAAAAGTAACTGTATTTGAAATACCCTCAAATGCGAGTATTTGTACCTGAATACAGTTGAAGAGTTCATTTGCAAAAGCAGATATCTCCGTTTTGAATTCTTTG
>OMNZ01025456.1:0-20087 GCA_900303255.1 Lesueurigobius sanzi | reverse complement strand
TTTTACGTGCTAACGCTACCAGATGCACATGCTATACGGAGCCCGCCAGGGGACATGAAGGGGGAAAGAAAATATTTTAAACAATTTTGTGTTTATTTTACTAGTGCCTGCAGTAAGCAGACGAAAAGCCTTCGCTGCTCTGCTACTTCTGGAGCTGAAGATGGCCCGTTTAGCCCATTTCCCCTGGCACATGGCTCATTATGCATGATAAACAAAGCGCTGTACTGTGAAAAAAAGCATTGATGACGCTTGCGGGATCGTACAAAATAGAACCACTGCGTTTCCTTGCAGTGGAGCCGCAGACGTGACGTTGACGTGACGCAATGGTGTAAACACCCACATACTTTTACATTAACATACATTACATTCTATTGTTAAGGCAGACGTGCGTAAAACGTGACGTGGCCATAACGTACTGTGTGTAAATGAGGCGTAAGAATAAACCAGAAATGATCCAGGTCTAAACCAGGACTAAACCAACCCTAACCCAGTCTAGTCTGGACTAAACTAGGGTTAAAACAAGGACCATCCAGTGCTAAAATGGGACTAAAATGAGGCCTTTATCAGTATTAAACCAGGTCTGAACCAGGTCTAAACCAAGTCAAACCAGGACTAACCTATGACTACACCAGCACTAAACAAATCCAAGGCTGATCCAGGTCTTTGGTCCCCCACTTCAATATGTGGCCCTCCATGGAGAAAGTTTGGACACCCCTTGCCTTCGGATGCTAATCTTCCCAGCGCTGAAGCTAACTGGCACTTCGTACTATTCGTCTTCACGGGGTTTCCTTCAGTCACCTTCTGATAGGCGTTTGTGATGGCGAACAGCACCCCTCCGCTCCTGGTGGTGGGTTTCGCCGTGACGGTGATGGCGAAGTCGTAGTAGAACGGGTCCGGGATGAAGGACCTGGTGAGGCGGCCCACGTTGGCCCCGGGTCCGAAGCTGTAGGCGGGATAGCCCTCGAAGCCGGTCACGAAGGACACGGCGGGCGGCAGCGGGACCCCGATCAGCTCCGTCAGGTCCAGCTGCTGCGAGGAGCCCAGGTCTGAGGAGGAGAGGGAGGAAAAAAATAAACATATGGCACAATTAGAGTGTAGCACGGAGGCACATGGCTCCTGCAAAATAAACCCAAGGAACATGCAGGAAGCACGTGTGGAGAGAGTAGGGCCAGGTGCTGGAGGGGGAGAGGTTAAAATGAGAGAGGGGTAAGGATTTATTGACTTGAGCATCACTCTGCAAAAACTAATCTAGATAAAACTAAAATTCTATTGAAATAAGATAATTGGACCTTGATTTGAGCAGGTATGTAAAAGGACCAGCCAAAGGAATTGTAGGACTCCAGGTAAATTGTTTCTCATGAGCCGTAACAAGTGAATTTCTCCATTGTGAGATCAATAAAGTATTAGCTTATCTTATCTTGGTGAGTATGTGTCCAAACAGAGCACAGACAACATTAAAGACTGGAGAAAAGGCCGTCAGTGTCCCACCAAAAATAGATGACGTCAGCGGCAAGTTAAACAATCCCATGTGCAGAGAGAAAATCGTATCCGTCTTTGCTGATAATTGCATAACGTCGCCAAAGGAAGAGTCCCGGAAGAACCATGTGCAGCGCTGCGTTTGTTATGTAACAATAAAAACCCAATAAAACAAAGTGAAACTGGAAGTGCACGGAAATCAGCTGTTCATCTGTTTCTTTAGGCTGAAAGTCCACTAGGTTTTTTAACTAGAACAACAATAAATGATGAGGCAATGAGATTCTTCAGTCTTCATCTGTACTCTGTAGTTGGAGTGTAGGACATTTTGTTAATCCAAAAAGCTTCGTCAGCGAATGATGAATTGGCATGCTCATGGGTCTCTTAAGGAGGGACCAGTATAGGAGGAGTTAGACGAAGACTGAAGAATCTTTGCCTATGACGGACAACTTCTTTCCATTTTGTGACAGCTTGGACAGTACTTTTTGTAAAATTCTGAGAAATTATCAATAATTGTGACTCAAACATTTAGTTTAAAATGGTGACATTTCAAAGAGTGTATGTACCTGTAACACTTTGACATTATATTATACAGTGCACTAATGCAAAACATCTGTTTTCAATTCTACATTTCATTTGTTCCATGGTTTTACTCCACAGATGGAAATACAGAAGCCTTTTCACTTTGTTTGTTTTTAACCATGAACTTTTGCAGCAATTTTGGTCAAAACCAAATGTGTAAGATTCTCACACTCAGTGCAGCTCTCTATAAAAACTAGGTCATCAAAATATGAACAGTAAGGAGCTCTAAAAAGTCAGTTTCACATGCAAATGGAGCCTTGACTACAGCTTTATTCGCTGGAATAAGAACTACCAAGACCTCAGATAGAAATGATTGTGTGTGGCGTGCGACTCTGACACTACAGATTTAGGAAAGTTTAGACGGAGGAGGCTGCGTTAAAGCAAACGGATTACAAGAGAAGGGAAACTGCAGTTTTAATGAGAAGAGAAACATCCCAGATACAGGACACGGATGTTGTTTGTCGTAACATTTGGTAAAAACAACTTTTGATCCCACTGCAAAGCTCACACAAACAAACCGAGCCTAAAGTAGAAATAGCATCAACACAAACAAAACATATTGTCATCAGTGTTATTTATCTGTCTGTCATTTCTGTAGTGGCCTCAAACATACCGACATCTTGGGGTAATTGAAGTTTCCCAGAGGTCCTTTGGTAATTCTAATCCTGTGTAAATAGGGATTTGTACATTAAATATTACCATAAGTGTCTAGCAGTTTGAATAGCCACTGCTCTTGGAAACCATAAAATACTTATAATAACCCCAAATCACTTCACTTTAGGAACAAAAATGTCTCCCAGCTCCATTTTCCACCATTATTCTCGCTTATTAATGATCGCATGTGCCATGTTGCGTCTGAATGGGCGTCTGTGGGCACCTCTCCACAGCACATGTGTTTTTCTTTAGTGAGAGCCCAGAACAATGGCTCCTCTCTGGGCACATGGTGGAGCAGGTATAAACACATGGAAGGCATTAGACTGGACTGATATAGACCTGAGCGGAGCAGTGGCAGGGCCTTAAGCAGCGCTGTCTGTTTATGTTTAGCCTCGTGGACAATTCAAGTGGAAAATAGGGAAAAGTCTAAATGGCTTGAGCAGAGAGCAGTGTGACGCTGAGAGGAAGAGGAGAAGAGGAGGCTGGTGCATGGATTATAGAAGCTCTGTACACTGATAATAACACAGACTAAAAGTGGACACGTGTCACATCCTCACAAAAGGTAGGGTTACTTTTCTTCGATGCCGCTGGGGCACCTGTCAGGAGCAGTGGGCCCAGATGTTTATCCAGGCGAATGGACAGAATCACCTGGCAGAATCTGGGGGATTTATGTGCATGTTTAGGGTGATGGGGAAAACTGGAGCACCGGGGGAAACTCATCCAAACACGGAGAGACACATGCTAACTCCACACAAAAAGGCCACACGGGCCGGGAATCAAAGCTGAGCCTTCTGCCGGTGAGCCAAGAGCGCTAACTGCTGAGCCACTGTGCCACCAAGTCATATCAACATAATTAATCCATCCAACAGCTGCATGTCACACGGAAAAGATACTGTACATATTACATCATTTACACAACAACAAAGGAAGATTGCCTCAAACCAAATGCACCTTGCCTAGGACCCCAAATCAAGTGTCTTTTCTAAACTTTACACAGTAATAATAATGTCTTACATTTGCATTGGTCTTTACAAGCTCGACAAGCTACCACACAGGAAAAAAAAGAATCCTCTCAGATAAGAAAAGGACTTAAAAGTGCTTGAATTAAGAAAACATATGCTAGTTTTGATGTAACAAAAAAACTTAAATAAAACTATTTTTTATTGTGGAATATCAAAGACTGTGACGTCGCCCCACCCTGGAGTCAGGCCTGGGTTAGAGGCTCGTATGCGAGTGCTTGGTGGTCGGGCCTTTGCCCATGGGGCCTGCTCCGGACTCTGCCCGAAGGGACGACCTGGGCCTGCCCTCCTGTGGACTCACCACCTGCAGAGGGAGTCATAGGGGTCGGTGCAGAGAGGACTGGGCGACAGCCGAGGACAAGTGCCTCGACTGTCACTGTCACAGCATCTGGCACGTCCTGGTCGCCTCTGGAGAGGTGTTCCTCGCTCGTCCCACTGGTAGGAGGCCCCTGGGAAGATGAAGGACACGCTGGAACGACTACTATGTCTTTAAGCTGGGAATGCCTAAGGATCCCCCAGGAAGAACAGGAGGACGTGTGCATGGATCGGGAAGTCTGGGCATCTCTGCTCAGACTGTTGCCTCCGCGACCCGGCCTCGGATAAAGCGGAATGGATGGATGGACTATGCTATAAATATAGCATCCTAATACAATGTGCTGTGTAAATACCATGTGATGCGATGGTAACTACTTTTTTGGGGGGAGGGAGGGGGTCATATAGTCTGCCAACCAATATTGACACCACACCTACGCTCTTGCAAAAGCTTTGAAAACAAACTGGCATCAACACATAAAATATAGCACCTACAGTTACAGCCTCACATGATTTTATTGCAGTTGACAGTCACCTAATACTTTTGAACCTCCATATTACATTTAATGATGACTAACGACGAGCTCGATCCAAGTGAAGATTGCACATGTGTACCGTAATGTTATTGTAATTCGTAAATGCTTTGTTGCCATTGTTTTAGCTTTCAACATTTTACAGAATTGATGAGGTGATACAGACCAAACCCTCACACTGATTTTCCTCCAAATCTTTGCAACTTTTGACCCATTTGGGAAGTTTTTTGGCTTTGCTTGTGCCGACGTCCTCCATAACCTCACGCATTAGCCTCCTTTCATTTCGACACAAATCAAACTCGCGCCAGGATCCACTCGGCCACATGTTTTCGGCCGAGTTTGTCATTCGCCTTTTGCCTTTCGCCCGAAACTGTGACTTCACTCCGGTCCAGATGTTTCGGACGGAGCCTAAACAGCTGCGGGCGTCGCCATGGAAACCCACACAGAAATCTCTCGGCGCGTTGTAAGCACGGTTTGTCAAGTGTTGGAGCGTCCCGTCGTGGGATCCTTCATGCGCGCAGCTGGTTTGTGGAGGGAGAGAGCTGTCTCTTAGCGCCGCACTTTACTGAAGGAAAATGTTTCTCTTGTGTGGGCTAAGGAGGATTAGTTACAAGTGGAGAATAATAATGATCTCTAAGTTCATTATACACAGCAAAGAAAAATGGAATTTTTTAAGTGCAGTTAGATATTTAATCTTATTTTAGGTAGGATAATATACAGCATATTTTCTCAGTGCACAAAGCAATTAAAAGGTGTTACACTTTACCACTGTGCACTCAGAGCACTTTACATCAAAGAACCACTCAGCCACAGGTGCAGATTGCTACTGTGTCCTTGGACAAGACACTACCACAACCAGGTAATACATCACTTTTCAAATTATACAGGTCTAGATTAGGTTCATAGCGGCAAGGATCCACTCACCCATTCACGCTCTCAGTGTGCACCTGCGGGAGTCGCGTTTTGAACTGCAAACATTCTGGTTATAAGACGACCCACTCAACCAACAACCTTTATGTAGTGAGTGAGTGGTCACACGGACAGCCTCGCCTTTGTCCGTCCACCCCAAGGCCGTTGTGGCTAGAATAGTAGTTTACAACCATCAAATATGGAGAAAGTAAGTAAGTAAAGTTTATTTGTGTAGCACTTTCCACAGACACAAAGTCACAAAGTTTATCACAATAGTAAAAACATGAGTCAGCTGGACTCAAATGCTTTCCCAAACAAATAGGTTTTTAGAGGTATACTCCATTGAACTTTTAAGTCAAGTAGCCTGGCATCACCAGCCTGGCTTCCTCCATGCATTACATACCTGGGAAGACAGTCTGGGTTTGAATTGCTCAAAATTCGCAGTCCTGTGGGAGTTTTCTATACATAATTTTCAGCCCCAGAATTTCCCATAATGCGCCTGGCCTCGACAACAATCATGATGGCGGCCGCAATGGAGCGAAGTTTTACCACAGGCTTATCTTCTGTTTTAAATGAGTTGGAATGGTTCTTAAAACCACAAAAACAGGCTGCGCTTCAGGCTTTTCTGCAAAAAAAAAGAGGTCTTTGCTGCTGGTGACGCAGGCTATAAGTCAAGAGGAAGTTTGTTCCAAAGTCGGAGCTCCAATTTTGAAAGATCGTTCTCCCCAAGTTTTAAAGCGCGTTTGTGGAACCATCAGCAGGTTCTGCCCAGACGACCTCAGGCTCCGAGCCGAGCTGTAGGACTCCAGAAAATCAGCAATGTTGGTAGGAGCCTGACCATGCAGGGCTGGAAAGATTTTTAAATTGAACACGATACTGAACAGGGAGCCAGTGCCAGGATTTCAACACAGGTGTGATATGGGCTCTCCTGTTAGTCTTGGGTTTTGGACTGACTCCAGACGGCATAGCTCTTTCTTGTTCTTTATTATTCAGTGACTGGATAAGGACTATAATGTAGCACTTTTACAACTGCATTAATATACACCACTGTACACAGACACAGGACGCAATCAGAAAATGCAGAACTGTTATGACATTCACACTGGAGACTCTTGTACAAACCATCCAAGACATCGATGAACATGTTCTGATGACATGCAACTCCCGGCGGCCGTCAGCTGTGAGGAGGCTCTGACTAATGTGGGTCAAGGCGCGACTCCTCCCGCCGCAATCATACTCGTCCAAAGAAACACCTGCGCTCGGCAACCGGACCCAGAAATCAAGACGAAACGTGTGGGAGGAGCACCTGGGGGAGACGTCTGTGTTCACTGTAATGGCTTCAAGGTGCTTCAGACCAGGACGATGGTGGGGAAAAACGCGCTGGTAACTCCCCTTCCACACAACTGTTGTCTGTTTGGGTCTGAGCTGTTGTTTTGAGACGCGGCGATGACATGTACAGGCAGTGGACGAGTGATGTAAGGGGTAAAGACAGATTTATTTAGCGCAAGAACATGGGAATGAGGAAATGGAAAGTGGAAACACAGACACAGATGTTGTGTGTTGAGATGACAAAGTTGTACCAGGGGTAAGTTGGCCGGATAAGGTAAAATAGCAAACATGAGGTTGAAATAGAATAGCTCTGAGCAAATTTGGACACCAGTGGATCCTATGAAGACCAGTAGGAGGACTTTAAGTCTGTAAGTCCCACCTCTCTCTGTTCTAAAGGCTAGAGAAAAACACCTTTGTTGTCTGTCTCTGTCTCAACGACCCTGCCCCTTACCTTCCTATTGTCTTTCCATGGACTTTGTTAATCTAAAGGCTACTCACACCTTTCTGTGGTCCTGCCCTGGTCTCTATTCCAGCCTCATTAGCATGACAGAGGGCTGATTTCGGGCTAAGGATGCTGCTAAAAACAGGGGCTAATTTAAGCCGAAGTCCTCCATTTCTGTTCATGGAAGGGTTTGTCTTTCTTTACAAAAATAACTTCTTTCACTGCCCGCTCAAACCATATATTTTCTTTTGGTAAAATCTTAACTTCACTGTCCTCCACTGTTCAGTTTGGCATATTGTGGCTTGCAGTTTGAGTGAGAATCTGTTGATTTAAAATTGGAGTGGAGGGTTTTGTTGCTGAGAGTCCGCTGAACACGGAGAGGTGAAACATGTCAGTGTCAGGACTTGAAAGTTATGGTTATGGTATTTAGAGCTGATAGGGTTTTAAAATACCTATGACAGCCATTCTGAATGTACCTCAGAGGCCCTCCAATAATAATAATCCACTGTATTAAAAGCTATATTTTACAACTTGCATATGAAGGAAGATATGGCATAACTGTGGGCTAAATGGCTATATAGCATGGTTAATTGGGAAACACTGAGCTATGAGGATTATCAAGATACAAATCTGACGCAGGTATGACAAAACAACATACCAAAGTTTATACAAATGTCAATTTTCCAACCTGTAATTCCCTTTAAGCCTGTGTGCTACGACAACAGTTCCAATGTGCAGATTTGAGGGAGTCCTGGGAGAGAGGTCTCACTGCGTAAAGTTCTCTGCGGTCAAACCATAACCACAACAGCCTCAGCCGAGCCTTTCATTCTGCAGATCCTGACTTTAGATGTAAATACCTCGGAGTCCCATCGGCGCTGGGTTTTGCATGGCTGCAGTGCGGACATGTGGTTTGATAAGAGTCCAAGAATGGCTTTCACACTTCATTACGACACTCTACAAACTGACAAAGACACACAATTTGGAACGCTCGCTCTGAAAACGCTGCATCCATCACCACTGGGATAATACCAGCTCAAAGTTCATGTTTCTCTTTAAATATTGGCTGGATACACATTAAAGTTATGTTCCACCGGGCTCATTACTGAAATTGTCTCCAGTACAAACCGTGTCTGGCAGCTGTTTGTCGTCTTTAGCTTTAATTAGACGTCTTCACTCTCGTTTCTGCCTGGAAATGACAAGGCCAGGTGTTCTGTTTATAGTAAAAGAAGACATTTGATGGGGATGTGTATGTTTTCCACACATAAACGTGATTGTAAGTTATAACATGTGAAACAGCCTGCCCAAAAGAGCCCAAAATCTATCCTTTAAGTCTGCAAAACTGTTCATGGCCGTTGTATTTTTGATATCGATACAGAGGGCGATGCGTCATACTAGGAGGCGTGGCCTAGCGAGGGGGAAGGAAGTCTGTTATGGAAGTCATTACATTTTTCACTGTTTAAGTTTCTTCTATATCAGACAAATAGGTAAGCAATGTGTTATTCCTTTATCTTAACATGTTTCGAAAGCAATCCTGCCAGCTTTCGAAACATGTTAAGGTAAATATAGAAGAAACTTAAATAGTAAAGTAACTAGAAGACAAGACGAACCATTCAGAAAAGACATTTTTCACTCTACTATATGCATATTTACCACACACAAATACAATGGTTTGATATTTGGTATTTTGGCATAGTGTTGACTGTTGTGCAATAAAAATTTGTGATAAGATAATCAGTACTACAAGGGCGTAAAAAAAAACCTAGATTTCCTCATTTCAAATTGTAATAACCTTCTTAATACAGTATGTATCCTAGAACAATAATCTTGGGGTCATTTTAAAGCTTATTCTTATGATTTTTGTCACATACAGTACCTACTAGAAGTGAGAAGGAACAGCTAATGCTAGATACTCTGCTGTGAAAACTTGAGGTATGACACAAATGAAGGTTAGGAACAGGGATATGGTAAAGATTAGGGTTAGGTTTCATACAAACCAAATAATAGATCAATCCAAAGTCACAGCAGACCGTCCCTCCCCAGCCGACTATAGATAGATATTTACCTTTTTTGCAGTGTTCAACATTTGAAATCTCTTGAAACTAGCAAGTATTTCCCATTTCCAGCTCGATCCCTGTCTTTTCTACGTCATGACTTAACTAATACCTTCTTCGGTTTCCGGACAAAGCCATTTCCTTCAAAGTCTCCTCGTGTGACTGACAGGCCTTAGTTCTAAATGGAAGCCTGAGGTAATCACAGGGACCACACATCTGCTCCATTGAAACCCACGCGCTGTGTGTACAACTCCACATGTGTCCAGGTGAGAGAGTGCAGACGGCCTCCCGCGGCACAAAGGGAGTCTGTTAGCACCCCGAGCTAACGCGTGTCAGCTCATTAAACAGGGGGCAGGCTAAACGCTAACGCCGCTGCTGTGATCAAAGCCTCGGCGCACTTAGCTCAGCACTGAATGGACGTGCTTTTAAAGTGATGTCAGGGGATTTGTGCATTGTTTAGGGGAAAACACAGGCCTCACGGGGTTTGTCGCGTAAACCAGGCTCAAAATGTGGTCACTGTGCAAAAGTTCAAAGATTTGCACTCAGTTTTGTAGGTGCTATATAAGACTAATGATGCAACACATGGATTTAAACTATTTCTTTTAGCGTATATTGAAGTAAACCATATATTTTTAGGCCCTATAATGGTCATGAGTGTGACTGGTTTTGTATTGGCCATGATTACAAAAGCAGTAAGCAATGATGTGTTAACAACATCCATCACTGTTTTAAGTGAATATTGTAATTTATGCCAAAAATATTATTATATTCATACATTTGACATTATTTGCACTTGATTCAAGTACAAAAATGAGCCAGTAGAACAAGTATTTTTGCAAAATATCTCCACTAGATAATAGACAATAAACTTCAATTTATTTTTCTGTCATCTTAAATTGGGCATATCATGCATATAAATCTGAAAAACAGGCTTGAAATCTTTCATTAGGATGTCTGTGCATTGATATCTGACATTTTATAAATTCAAATAATACTTTTAATAAATAAAACAATTAGCTTTGATTCAATGTGGCTGTAGCGCGATGGAGTTTCTGTGTCCACACTGAGACAGAACGGCTCAGAACTGATCCAACATTAGATTATTGGCTTTGAAAATGTGGAGGACAGTTTAGGGGTTTGAACAATGACGTAATTGTTCCTGGGAGTAGAAAACGAAGCGCTGCAGAGGTCAACATGAACGGACCAAGGCAAACATGATTACATACTGCTCCAGGTTTGTATTTGACGAGGGAACAACTATGTAACATGGTTAAAAGCTCAAGGAAGTCGAAATAGCATGATATGTTACTTTTAAGAGCAAAAATTCTTATTTCATTGGTAGTTATGAGTACTGGATATGTATACACTACCGCTCCAAGGTTTGGGGTTACTTTATATTTTTTTAAGACCATTTACATTGTATGATTCTCATTGAAGGCTTAAACTATGAATGAACACATATGGGATTATGTAGGGATTATGTCTTTTTTGTTTAAAACCTAATTCCATATGTGTTCATGGATGAATTGAACGCCATCAGTGAGAATCTACAATGTAAATAGTCTTAAAAATAAAAAACAGACATCAAAAAGTGACTTGTATATTTTTTTTACAGTGTATGTCATCTATTATAGAACATTACACAAATATGGAAAAATAATTGGTTTTAACTTATGCAGATAGATCTTCAATTTGTTCTTTAAAATCAAGATTCTCTTCCCATTTACTGTATTGTCATAGGTCTAAACTATGGGATTAGCAGGTTTTAAATAGAAGGATATTGATAAGTTCCTGAATTACAGTCTTTGCTAAATATACAACTCTAAGTCTAAAAGCTAGATTAAAATGCCTTTTTAAGAGACTCACACGTTTCCAAAGATTCCAGCTCGCTCTATAAAGTGCCCATTGTTCATCCTATAGCTCTATTTTCCTATGAAACATTTCTTGGCCCCTGGCTCCTCGCGTGGCCCTCCGACTGCGCTGCGTGGTCGGGATGTGGGCTCCTTTTGTACACGGGAGGAATGAGCGGCACCTGCGGAGGTCACCGATGCCAGGAATGCGATACCCGGCCTCAGATAAGAAAATAATGGACTTTTTAGAGGGTTCCGGGAGCACAGGAGGAGAACAGTCTACCTTTGACCCGCTACTGCACCTCGTAAAACGCACCAAATACCACCAGACCCAGGCCAGTGTCGGGACTAAAGCAGGTCTAAAGTTGGCCGCTTTCAGACCTGCTAACAATGGCCTTAACCTACCGGGTCATAAAGAGGGCTCAAGTTGGCGTCAAATGGGGATTAGACTGAAAATTAGGACCAAATCTTGACAAGCCCAAGTGTCTAGTGATGGGATTATGGCTCTTTGAATCTTTGGGAGGCTTTTCATTGCAAAGAGCCGTTCAAAAGACTCATTTTTATGGTGATTTTTTCCCATGACGCTTCACAGAAAACATTTATTCAAGACCTAATTGCTGAGAGATAAATCTTTTGATTACAACTATCCAAACTTACTTATTCACTCTTTGAAAAGTGGCTTCAAAGCTGCTGTTGTGCTGGTTCTTCGGATTGTTTACGGGTAAAACTGCACAATCGAGATCCTTTTCGAAAGAGCCGTTCAAAAGAGCTGATTGGGTCATTATTGTCACATCACTACCAGCTTCAAATCAAGGCAGAAGCGTAAATATAGCTGGATCCAGTTGGTTTTTTCGCGATTATTGTCGACTTTACTGTCCCTGCATTGAGTAAATTTGTATTTCACATTTCACCCATCGACAAATGCTTCAAGACCATCTCAGAGTCAGCTTCAGAGGGATTATTTGTTTATCAACAAAACCGGATGCGCACCCAACCCGACGTTAGATAGCGATCCATCTGTGTAGGTTCTCAGTCGTACAAGAGTTCTCCGTCATAGGCCAAGATTCTTCAGTCTTCATCTGTACTCTGTAGTTGAAGTGTCGGACGTTTTGATCTTAGTTCAAAGATCTTCTTAAACACGCTTGTGGGTCTCTTAAGAACAAACCAGAAGGCAGAGTTAACCTCTAAGTCCCTCCTCTCTTGGTACTAAAGGTTGGAAAACATCTTAGCCTATTCATACTTAGCTAGCGATGTTTTCAGTGGACTACAACAGATTATCGGCGAGTTATGCTGCTAAATTAACTTCAGTGAATGAGCTACGTCTAAAGCTGGCCATACACTGTGTGAATTCAGAGACTATTTGAACGGGCAGAGCGCACAGATGTGAGCGAGGGAAACTCACCGCTGATAACATCTCCCTGAACAAATCAACGCAGACACGAAAGTCCGCTAAAGTTTAGTGGTTCATCTGTCGCTGAAATTAACCTCCTCCACTTTCACATGAATAAAAACTCGCTGTTTGAGAAGGGCTGATCACATAGTGTGAGTTGATGACTAATGTGGTACGTTCAATTTATTTTTTTCATGTAAAAAGTTCCTCAATGCACCTTGAAGTCGGCTGTACAGTTGTGCTCATAAGTTGACATTCCCTGGCAGACTGTTCGATTGTGTTTGGGGCCATTTTTCAGGGGATATGAAGGACAACACAAAAACCTTTTTTCACTCATGGTTAGTGGTTGTGTGAAGCCATTTATTGTCAAAAAAGCCGTTTTCAAACTTTTTTCAAATCTGAATTACAACAGAAACTACCCAAAAGTGCCTGATCTAAAGCTTACATATTGTGCATCCTAAAACAACCTGTGTTTTTTTTCTTTCCTCCTGAACAATTTTCCTGGCAGTTGTTGTGAATCATGTAAACTTTAGATCAGGGTAATTTGAGTAAGTTCTGTTGTAATTATGATTTGAAAAGAGTAAACACATTTCTTTGACAATAAGTGGCTTCACACAACCACCAACCACGAGTGAAAATAAAGGATTCCATGGCATCATTCATATTCACTGAAAAATGCCCAAAAATTCTGTCGGATTTGCAAACTTATCAGCACAACTGTAGCGTATCTTGCGTGAGGTTCGTGGGGAGAAAGTGGAGCTCTCCCAGACACACAAACGGGCCCGACCTGCAGGGAACCGAACCCGAGACCTTCTTGCTGTGACAAGAATGCCAACAACTCATCCACGCAGCTTGAGGAGCGCCGGTCGACCACACAGCGATGTCCCCGAATCAGCAGACTACCACGTTTGTTCAATCTGGAGCCGTTTGGGAAAAAAAAAAAAAAAAACCTTTCAATCCGAAACAGACAATTTGCGGTTGATCCTGGAGCATTTATAGATCCCACAGGCTACGAACAGTTACACGGAGATTGCCAATGCCTGATATAATGAGTGTGTGGAGCAGCTGAGCCACACATGCAGCGAGCAGCGACAGGGAGATTTAGTACATGGGAACAGAGCTGAGAAAGTGTTGGAAAAGGCAGAATCTGAAGGCATATTTGAGTAATTTGGTGAAAAAGTAGCACATTTGGATTAATCGCTACACGCTGCCGTCACTTTGCTGCTTCTCGGTGGCAACAGATGTGGAAAAAGTTGATTTCAGTTCAGCGCAATGCAAAATATAATCAAGAAATATGGACGATCACAGCTTATTAACTTATTATAACGAGTTTATGATTCATCCAGTATATAACCTTTTCAATTTGAGTAGGTAAATAAAGACAAAGTAGTATTTGTAGTAGTAGTATTTTTGCACTTAATGAGGCGGTAGTAGGCTTTTTCATCAGTATTTTACAGTTTGTTGGTTAGAAAATAAATGCTAATGCTGATATTGATATAAAACCAAAACTAAATCTGCTGCAGTTTCACTTCCTGGTTCGCTGAGTAAGCCCCTCCCCCCTTTCCTGTTCGCTGCTTAGCTGTTCGGAGAAAAAAAATAGAAAAAAAGAATAGGTCGTGCTGCTGCAGTGAAGCTATGTCAGATATTTATTAAAGGATAAAGCTTTGCCAGAGATTGAGAGGTAAGTGCAGAATTTACTGGATATGTAGGAACTTTAGGGAAAAGGAGGGACTGTGCATGAGCTGCTGCTGCGGTGCTTAAAAAAATACCCACTGGGGAAAGACTACTACTTATCTGGTTCAAATATGTAATGGCTTCGGTGTAACATTGGCTGAAACATATCAACATCCTTAGGGTGTCCGCCTCTTGACTCACACATGCAAAACTCACGTAAGCCGTTGAAGTTATTTTCCATTTGTTTCTTTTTCCAAGTCCAAAAACTTTGTGTATGAGTGTGGTCAAAGAGTGTGTCAGTCGCCCTCCAAAAGACAAGACCCCCCCCACCCCTGTCTCCCTGCTTAACCCAATTACCTGTGACCTACATTTCCTTAGCCCCGCCCTCTACAACTCAAAAATGAACATCCTCATCCCATATATAGGACTAAAGTTACAAAAATATGAAGTCAATTATCTCTAAATGGAAAATAAGAATTAAAAATGTAGCTCTAAGCAAATTAAGTTGGATCAAAATTAAATTAGGATATTCTGCTGCAGTGAACTGTAATAAACCTGCTTAACACCTTCTCTTGTCCTGTCCTTCTGGGTCATAGTTAAACCGTGACAGTAACTTGCCTAAAAGTTGATTTTGCATCATAACCCACTTTTAAATTTAGGATAAACACAGGCTTTTTCTTGTTTGAAGTGCAAGAGTTTTTAAAATTTCTTAAAGTATGGTCAAATATTCTAAATTTTCTAAATATAAGTCATTTTAACTAATCATTTTTTTTGCAGTGTGGTTCTCAAAATGGCAAAAAACAATATAGAACTAAGTAGAATCGCTAAATAAGTATATTTGTCCATGTTGTAGTGACTCAAATAAATCTGCCGATGAGACAATTAACCAAAAACAACAACTAACTAATAATCCATTACTTATTCTTGTAATAGTTCACTGGCAGATTCTTTTTTTACTTGGAAAGTCAGAAATTAGACAAATTAAAGGTCAAACACTCCCGAATTGAGTCATTTTAACTTATGAGGATATTAACGTTTTGTAGCATTGAGTACCACTTCATAAAATAAGACAAGACGGAGTTCAAATTGGGACTAAACCAGGTCTAAAGTAGATCAGACTTGGACTAAATCATGTCTGAACTGGGTGTAAACAATGTCTAAATCAGAAAAACACCTACATTTCACAAGAATTGTCACTCATAAAAGATAATAAATAAAAGGCATGCACTCAACACATTCTCAAGACTTACATGATCGACGTTTTGAAAATAATCACATCTTCCTCTTCCTGGCCCAAGACTTAACATCTTCTAACCATCACTATAAAAAGCTCCTCGTCTTTGAATCTGTCTGTAACCTTGAGAATGTAAATAAATGATCCAGACTAAAGACATTTCCCTGAGTCTGACGTGATTGCGGCTCCGACTGAGCCACTGACATCGCACTGACGCGACACGACTAATTGTCCCATAAAACGGAGCTGATCCTGAGCTGCAGCAGGTTCTGAGCGAGTGAATGGGCCGTTTGTACAGGGTCACCCTCAGCTCTGGAACAAAGCCAAGTTTATGCTCATATGTGAGAGTTTAACACAGCAGCTCGTCATTTTGTTAAGTATCGTAGGCAAAGATTCTTCAGTCTTCATCTGTACTCTGTAGTTGAAGTGTAGGACGTTTCAATCTTAACCCTAAGATCTTTGTCAGCGTTCGGGGGTCTCTTAAGAAGGAACCAGTAGGAGGAGTTGACGTCTAAGTCCCACCTGTCTTGAATTGAAATTTCTCATTGAGATCAATAAAGTATTATCTTATCTTGGTACTAATGGTTGGAAAATATCTGACCTATTAACACATAATTACTGCTCGTTACTTCTCTATTGTCTCACCCTGGGCTTAGTTCTAAGGCTGTTGACACTTCTCTATGGCCCTGCTCTGTTCAATCGTCCAACTTCATTAGCATGACCTTGAGGTGGTTTCGGTCTAGGATTGTTATTGTAGACCGGGCCCAAACTAAACCTGAGGCCACTCATCTTAGTGTGAGAGACTTGGCTGGTCAGGATTTTGATTTGGCCTGGGAAGCCCTCTGCAGGCAGCAGTGAAAATGACAGGTGACAAAATTTGGATACAAGCTTTAACTTTGGACAGGCGGCATACTAGAAAATCAATGGTGCTGTGATAAACACACTTTGGGCCTGATTTACAAAGCCGAGTACTAAGTACTAAAATTAGCACATCATTAGAAACTGTTTATATTGGTGGTTTTCAAACTTTTCACACCAAGTACCACCTCATAAAAGATTTGACCTTCCAAGTACCACCAGGCCTAGATCTGTATCAAATCAGGACTAAACAGAAAATAAAATTAGGACTAAATTGGACTACATGATCTCTAAACTGGGTGTAATGCATTTGAGTTTTAAGACATTTTAAAATGTCTGAAAACTCAAATGCATTACTGAAACATAAATGAAATAAAAATGAAAGACATGACCAAAGTGAAGAGGAATACTCAGAACTGCAGAATGAAACTAAAATACTACTTTCTGACAAAGGAACAATGCTAAAAGCTCATAAAAGTTAAACCTATAATGGAAAAGATAATGGCTATAATGGCAAATTGAAAAGATTGGTGTCTGTTGTACGTGTGATGTTGCCAATGTCAAGTCGATTGAAATACAAGGGGAAGCATTTTAAGAAGGCTATGAAGCAAGATGAAAGATGCATCATCAGCAAAAAACTAACAAAGCGAACAAGCCATGCACAGCTTGTACCAAATGCTTGTAGCAATTATGAGAGGACAAGCTGCTCTGTGACGAACACAGAGGCTTAAATTATGGCAAAATGCATCAAGCTCATGGCTGAGGCCGGGCGATATCGGCAAAAATTAATATCTCATGGTGTTCGAGGACCTTCTCAGAAACAATGATGCTAAAATGTGTAAATGTGTGGAAAACATTTTAATTTAAGATAAGATAATATTGTCCCACACTCACAAACACACTCTCATCCATCCTGATCTAATGTAAACTCCACACAGAAAGGCCCCGTCCTGGGAATCAAACCCAGGACCTTCTAGCTGTGAAACACCGCTGTGCAACCATTTCTAAATTACTTTCTGCAGTGAAATCTTTACAAATTTGACAGCGCGGAGCCTCGACCTTGAAGCAAGATTGTAAAAGGAGTAGCTGAAGGTTTAGGCTACACTAACGTTTTCATTAGACTTTTATATTCCGACCTGAATCAAACAAACTCCAGCCCGCACTAATTGAGCCTTTTAACATCGCGTCCAAAAATCTAGTTTCCATGACGATGCAAACTATTATCTTTTTTGGCCGCTGCCTTCGCTTCACAAAGTCGGTCAGTGCCAACGGTGACTCAAGCAGCAGTGTCCCGGTCCGCCCTCGCATCAGATCCTAAATGATCCTAAATGAAACAAGATTTGAGCCATTAGTTTTTTTACTGCCAAAACAAATAAATACAAATTTAATTTCTCGGGGGAAGGGAACTTTGAGGAGGAACTTCCACATTGTTTCTGACGTTAACTGCAAAGTGAAAAAGGAAATACTAAAGCTCTTTAAAAGTGGTATTTCACAGTATAGGCCGATGAAATGGGGCAACAGTGGCAGCTGTGTGACTACAGTTTAGTGATTTGAGAAACTTGTTACTCAGGCTTGAAAAGTGCAAAACAAACGAAGAAACCATGATGCAGAGGGCTCATCTGCTGCTGCACATTTGTTGCATTCGATTCAATTTATTCATGGAAAGCCCCTTTAGACGTGATATCTCGTTTGCAAGGAGGTCTAGAGATTTCAGTTGTTGCTGAAGTCTCTCATTTGCAACAAACCCATGTGCCTCCGTTGGTGAAGAAACCTCACGTCTAGACAGGATTCCCAGATATCAGTGTCCAGACCAGCCCAGAAGTATCTGAAAAACCAAAACCCAAAGCCAGACTATATTTTAAAGTTTACAGATACACCCCTCCTCAAACCTCCTTATCGTGGTGCAGGGGTTTGAGCACCCGAATGATTCTAGGAGCTCCGTGTCTGGGGCATTATGCTCCTGGTAGGGTCTCTCATGGCAAACAGGTCCTAGGTGACGGGTCAGACCAAGAGCGGTTCAGAAGCTCCTTATGATGAGACCATCAAGGCCGGTTACGTCGCCCAGAGGTGAAAGAGTCATGGACCCACCACCTGCAGGAGGAGCCATAAGGGACTTGTGCAATGTGATCCGGGGAGCTTGGACTGCTGCCCTTTGACCCGGCAACAAATAAGCAGAAGAAGATGGATGGATGGATGGATGGAGACACTTCACTCCTTTGATGATGCAGGGACTACACCTCCTTCTCTGACTGAAAGAGCAGCTCTGATTGATTTGTATTTGAGGTTTTTATGGTTCAAAATAGACATTTTCATTTAAAAAATATTTAGCTATATGGCCAATTTTAGCAGGGCCTGTTCCACCCGGATGATCTCGAGGAATATTGTAGTAACCCCCCAGAAAAAACAGTTACTAATGACATCAAAACATGTCAACTTGCTTTCATGGTCATAGTAAACCGGTTTGTTCTCTATTTTTTTTTTTTGTTTTGTTTTGTTTGCAATCACTCGCTGTATCTCTCAATTGTTTACAACTAAAAAGCAAATATAATCCCGGTGATGTGCATTACTTAAAGAAAGATCAAGGAAAGGAAGCTGACAAAAAAGTACATTTCCAAAACCAATGCTCACGGGGGAAGACGGGGGTTTTTGTACACCTTGAAAACACTAGAAAGTCCTAACCCGCAGAGCACTTATTAACTTCTTTTTGTTTGGCATCTTTTCGGGCTGCGATCCACTCAAATCCTGGCAGTGCACTCTGCCGTCTATCCAACCTGATCTCAGCATTTGGGCCCGGCGCCAAACACGTCCTTCAAGTCTCTGCCAACTTTGCCACACCTCTCCGTTTGTTGCTAATCTCCATGACTCTCCGCGCCAAGTGCCAAACCCACCACAATGAAATCATCTGGCCGGATAACATCGACAAATGCCAGCTGCAACACAAATCATTTGCACATGGGAACGAGAGCGTAATTTATGCAAGGAGAGGGATTTTTAGACAGTGTTTGTGATTTCCCGGATGGTTTTTTGTTGACTTCGGAGTTAATTCCCTTGGCTCTGCGATGTGCATGTACCCGGCATTACGCTAAATATTACAATGTCGAGCGCTGGCAGCTACCAGATTGGATTTTCTGCCAATTTTGTTCAACGCCAGGGCAACGTGAAGCCTCGATTTGGCAACAGAAAGCAACTAAGACAGATAGTGAAGTTTGGGATACAGCCCAAAAAGAGAACACTGGAGGTGAATAGGGGAAGATTTTAAATGGAGTGAAATCAATCTGACACTTTTGCTGTATATTGAATACATGAATACTACTACTCTATACATGAATATGAGGAAAATGTTATATTTGCATGTAATAAATAAAAATTGACAAAATTACCTATAATTTTGAAATCTAAATAGGTCTAAATATACAGTTCATTTTGTGGACACAATTCAGTTCTTGAATAAACTAGTTATTAGTGAATACAATTTTTTTTTTTTGGGGGGGGGGGTATTGAAAAATCCCTCTGAACAAACCTCCAAAATATTGTTAAGTGCAAGAGTGGAATGTTTGGAGGCTGTAGGAGCTACTAAAGTGGAGATTCAAAAAAATGCATTTTGGTCTATCCGGCCTATCTCACCGGCCTGGAGACTAGTTCGCGACCTGGCGGCGACTCAGTTTCGGCTGAATCTCGGAGACGTCTCTGGCGACTCTGCAGGGAGTTGTGGCAAATTGTAATTCTTCGGAGACTAGTTGGAGACTCTTTCCAGTCTCCACCAGGTCTCGGATACGT
>OMNZ01025455.1:79112-90093 GCA_900303255.1 Lesueurigobius sanzi | reverse complement strand
TCGCTCTGAGGTTGTTATGGCCAATTGGTTTTGGTCTCACTTCGTGCTCCAGGCCTTCAGTAGCTGATGACGATCTTTGGAGTAAGATCGAAACGTCCTACATTTCAACTACAGAGTACAGATGAAGACTGAAGAATTTTTGCCTAAAATAAATAGAGGTTGGAGGGCCCATGTGAACCCTTCTTGCCCCAGGCCCCAGCATATCTATTGATGGGCCTGTAGGCTCCATAACACTTGTATAATGCTTTCAAGAAGATGTAAAAAGTCCAAGTCATAACTTAGAAATCTGAAATCTAAAGCTTTAAGTCACTCTTAGATTCTCATACCACTTGTTACTTCAATTATTTACCCATTCTACCTTTATTATTATGTATAGATGTGCATATTATCCTTTTTAGACAGAAAGGCAGACATCACTGGCAATATTTATTAGAACTTGTAGGTTGGAGGCCACAGAAGTGAAATGTAAAACTTATTAGAACACTGAAATTCCTCTTACAGTTTCCACCAAAGTGTAATCTTGTGGTTCCTGACTAACTTGGCCTTCTCCAATCATTAACTTACTCAGCGATGGTCTCCAGGCACCAGGGGCTTTCTACCCTCTTCTGTGGTGATGTGTTGACTCTCCTCTCCCTGCGGCTGAACAAAAACTTGACGGATAGCGCTGACCGGTAGCACTGGACATTCCTTCTCTGTTTGGCCCAATCAGATGTGCTTGAGAGGGGAACAAAAAGCCCAGGCACCCAGACCTGAAGCAGTTCAATTAGGATCGAAGGGGGGAGGCTGTCAGTGGATATACTTTTAAATTGTTGGGTGTTAATTAGTTAAATAGTTAGTTAAATAGTTATGGATATTTTAAAGAAGTACAAAAATCCATGGTTGATTTATGAGCAAGAGATTCCACACAACAGGTTTTGGTGAGTGTTCTTTACTTTTTGTTGTGGTTACAATGTAAATACGCCTGTGTTGGGTCAATTTTCACTCTTTAGGACAAAATATCTGTTTTGTAGATGGGGGTCAAAGGCCGTTTTCTCAAAAATCTTTTTTGTCTTCACACCAGTGCCGGCTCCACAACAAACTGACTGAGGGGGCATGTATGTTTCATAGGGGTGCAAATAGTCACCCTTGCTATTAAAATACAAAAAAAAAGAGGGAAGGAGAGAAAAAAACAATACATGCCTCTAAAACTGAGGGTTTAAAATTTTGCATCCCTGCAGATCTGGGCCTGCTTCACACTCTAGGTACAACATCCATCTTTAAAGTTGTACAGACACCAATTCTTGTTTTTCTCATTTTTAGCTAGACTATTAGCACCAAAAGACAAGGTAAATTTGCTTCAAATTAATTCCATTCCACAGTTCCAATTTTGTCCATCAAAATAAACATTTTTTGCGCATTTTATAGAAAAAAAAATCCCTTGTTTTCATTTCAAATAATTATAGAAACATCATGATACTTTTTTCCATTTTTACCAGCACAGCAAAAGTTTCAAAAAGATTTACAAAATGGTTATCAAAGGAATTTTATTTCTAAATTCACTTGCAGCGCAACTATTGTTATTCAAGACTCTTGTAAAACTACTTAGGCCCGCTCAACAGCCTCACTAAATGAAATCACCACTTTTAATGCAATGTATGTTTATTGCTTGGTTGTTTAGTGATTGCACTGGGTTGAAAAGGCCACTATAGGGGCTGATCCGTGTTGTCAGGTTGCTAAGCCCGTTTACAGGACCTCCACACAAACTGCAAATACAGGGACAGCTTGTGTGAGAAATGAACTGTTGGACAGGATGAGTTTTAACATGTAACCACAAGGGAGCGCCATAGTCCCACTACAATCCTCAAAAAATCCTGTACTGCAGTCCTATCTGTACAGACCAAAGGTAGTTCAACGTTTGATGCTTAAATTAATGCTTTTTATATATACAGTATATATTATAGGCTAACTACTTTTTTTCTTTACCATAGTGAGGCCACAGTTGGATTCAGCCCTGCAGATAAACTCGACCCAAAGCACCTGCAGCTCCTCAGGGACGCTTTCACCAGCGCTAAACACAAGGAGCAAACGCGTGACGTCAGTGTCCGCAGAAGAAGGACCAGGGGCCAAGATGAGGATCATAAAATTGCGTGGGAGGAGTTTGCTGAAGTTATGAAATGTGTGATGGGGCCTGACGTGAAGGAGGAATGGGTCAAACGTTTTTTTGATGAGGTGTGTTGGGTTTGAACTCGTGAGACTGGCTTAACAGCTTCTCAGTGACTCATGTTCTTTGTTGTTGTGCAGGTGGATATAACCTGTACGGGCCAGGTGACATGGTCGCAGTTGTGCTCGTACCTGATGCTGGAGTACTCTGAGAGGACAAGGGCATCTGTCCCCGCCTCAGCTCTCCAAGACTCCCAGATCATGTTCAAGCACTGCTCCCACAACAAGGTAGAGACAGTATAGTGAAGCAGTAGACTATTGGAGTATTCAGGTAGGCCTACTCTATCTGAGAACTTGGATAACTGGTAAATTTGGCAACAATTAAGTAGTAATCAAAAAATAAGCAATAGTTTAGAGTTGGTAAAACATTTTATGTAACAAGAGACACAAAACATCATTATTTTTGAGGTGCATCATCAAAATGTTGAATTTGCAAGACAATCTACTGTAAACTGCAATTTCAGCGACCTTAGTGTCAAAATTATGTCATGTCAACATATCCATGGAGACTGGCCATTTTCTATTGGTTCTGTTCCGTTCCCAGCAAAATTACAGTCAGGTCTGAGGAGAGGCGAGTCCACTCACAGTAAGGACACAGGTTTTCAGAGGTATTTTTCACCAATAAAACACCTGCCATTAAATTAGTGCTTTCATTTTTATGCTGATTATTGGGTAAAATAAGATAAGAAAACATTCTTAATCTCACAATGGAGAAATTCAATCATTTCAGCAGTTCTTAGGTAAGGTGCAGACAATTTGGAAAATGTATAGTGCACAATCAAAGAATAAAATATAGAAATAAAGATATCTTATGTATGGATAGATGTGACGCTGTATGGTTATAAATAGATTTCTTTTTAAAAGTTATGTACAGAATAAAGGTCAGGGAAAAGTTGGGGTCTTAAATCTGAGCTGCAACTTGCTGTCAGTGCAACTTATTAGTGTAGTCCAGTATGAAAACTCCAAAGGCCTGAAGAACATTCAGGACGACTATAGGGTTTCCGCCCACATTTTCATAGTCCACAAATTAACATTAGGTATGATTATCCTAATTGTGACATCAAGGCATACATTTCATTCATTCATTTTACAGAGGGAGCCAACAGTCCGCATTGTAGCTGTTTTCCACTCACCCTCACTGCGCTACATCAGTGTGAGCAAAGGCGGACAGGTCACTCTATGGAACAGCCGTCTACACATCACTAAAAGTTTAAGGGTAAGAGAAATCATGGTGTGTTCTCTACTTTGACTTCTTAACAACTGTACGTGTAAACTCTACCTTCAGCTTGCGGGAGATCCAACCGAGGAAGTAGCTCACACTAAGAGATTCAGTGGTTGGGTCACTGATGCCGTGTATATGAGCAATGTCCGGATGGTGGCCATTTCAACAGACTGCAGAGACATACACTTCGTTAATGTCTCCACAGCTAATGCTTCAGAGGACTTTCACCTTTATGGTATGCAGAATGGGTTAGAGCTATTAGTATATGTCATTTTAACATTTGTTTTACAATATGTTAGGTTTCCCCAGGGTCCTGACTGCTGTTTGTTACTGGTATGATATCCAGGTATGGTACTAACAGTTTCACTTGCATACAGTATGTACGAAAAAATGTTTTGAAATGTGCTTGTTTTTCAAAGTATCCATTCGAACCGTCTTTGCTGCTTGTGGGGGATGAAATGGGAGGTGTTCATATGCTGCGGTTTCTGAACCCGACAAAACACCTTTTCAAAAGTGTGACCAAGAAAGAGCACGGACTCCAAAGGATCTATCTTCATGTAACACTTTGTTCTGTGACATTTAACAATGATGAAAAGCTTGATGAAATGTTTTGGCTTTGGTGCTATAATGTGTTCTCTCTCTGATCTATCCCCACACTTCAGCACATTAGGGACCATGAGGACACAGTCTCATATCAATATATCCTGAGCGTCCACCGAGACCCTGTCAACCGAATCATGTTTGAAAATGAAGTGATCATGACGTCATCAGAGAGTTCGCTCACCTCTGTGCTTTTCTTCAATACGTCTGAAAAGCAAAAGCAATACATTTGGAAAGTGAAGGGGGTGAGAAACACTTTTAATAGTTTTTTTTGTGTGTGTGATTATGTCTTTTCGTCTGACTTAACAGACACTTGAGACTCAAGATGGACATCAACACCAGTGACTCGGAACTTGGACTTGAGTTGACGATACAAGAGAATTATCCTTTAAGATCTTATTATGTAAACAATTGTCTTAACACGGATTCCCATTAACATGCTCCCGCTGTGCTGCAGAGATATGCCACTTGCACAAACCAATCAAAATATTATATAATAATATAACAGATGGGGGGATACAAATCTGAATGCATTTTATTAAGACTTAAAATACTTGAAATTCAAAGCATAGGATGACTAAGAAGTTTAATATCCAAATTCTCTGTAAGAACAATATTGTTTTCTGACCAGAGTTGGAGTAGGAGGAAAGAATTTAAAACAAAAAAGTGATGTTTATGCAATGACTGTCTGGCCCAGTGATTCATAAAACAACCACTTAAGAGTCTGCAAAACCAATAAATTGTTGTTTTTGTGTGTTTTGTGAAGCTTGTCTCATCTTGTGTTATTTTGCTGACATCACCGTGACTGAAACAAAAAGCCAAGTAACCTCATTTGCTTAATTTGAGTGTTTTTGTTTGTTTTTCAGGGAGTGACATGTTTTGATTACAATGGCTGTCTGCAGTTGATTGTGACTGGAAGCAGTGACTGCGCAGTCCGACTGTGGGCGCGATACGTAACCACACGTCCGGTGGCTACGCTGCTGGGTCACCACGCTGCAGTGCTCGATGTCGCAATCTACCAACCTGTAGAGCAGATATTCAGCTACTCCAGAGACACAGTGAGTAAATGTCAGTGCGGAGGATTGATGTCGTGCAGAATGAGCACATTTTTCACACTTTCATCCCAGTCCCGTAAATAAAGTTGTATTTGCTTCACAACAGGAGCTAAGGATTTGGGACATAACCACACATGAGTGTCTAAAAATGGTCAGGTTACACTTCCCCTGTCTGCAAGCAACCCAAATCCCTGAACATGGCAATTTCCCTTTCCTGCTTCTGAGTCGTCCTCCTCCCGGTGAGACGCGGCCTCATTTACTGGTGGGATGCAAAGACTACCTGGCACTGCTCAGTCTGTCTGACAAACAGAGAGGAGGCAGAGGAGGGGGCCAGGCGCATCAGTTAGGAGAGTGCAGGTTAAAGGCGGCACTCTCCTGTGCTTTATACAACCCCACTCTGCAGCAGGTAATAACAGGTGACACGGACTCAACCGTCTGTGTGTGGGACCTGAACACTGGGAAAGAGAAACTGCACATCTCCAATGCTCACGGAGAGGAGACGCTGAGCTGCATGACATTAGACTCCTCTCACAGAAGGCTCATTAGCGGGGCGCATAATGGCACAATAAAGGTAACGTCGCACATTAACGTCAATTAAAGTGCATATCTCACATTAGTCAAATGTTTCCTTAAAACATAGGTCACACAATTATACTTAAGATTGTATTCAAACGTTTACCTGGTTTTCCCTGGTGGATATTTTTTGTGATTTATGTTTATTTTTTCATTTCCTTATTGTACAAGTAAATTTCTCCATTATGAGATCAATAAAGTCTTATCTTATCTTACATGGGCACAGGAAGTGACATGTAAGATGTTGCCATGCCAACTATGTTATGCCAATGAAAATGAGTGACTCAGAATCCTAAGGAAGTTTCCGTCAATCTATGTCACTCTAGCACATAATGTATATTATGTGCTATGTTCTCCTATGATCAGGACACAATGTGTATCAGTCCCTATGTAAGGATAACAATATTGACGTGTGTATTTTATTTGTGATGATGTATGTGATGTGGATGAAATGAAATGTAAGAAGAGACTGAGTGATGTGTTTTAGCCTCTGCCTGTTATGGATGTGATGCTGATGAATGACCCTTGACTGCACTGTATATATATGACACTTTCCCCTAAGGACTACAGATGGAAATTAGCTTGAAACAGCCACAGTCTGGTACGGTCATCTTTGCTCTCGAGCATACTGTAATTGTACACTGTCCTGATAAATAAATAAACAAACAAACAAACTTGAAAATGTACATAAAATTAACTTTTTCACCAAACATTTCTTCATTAAATTGCCACTTCACTTAAAATTAAGAATAATAGATATTACTCTTCAAACTAAGTCATAATTACACAAGGATTAAACCGTATTTTCAAGTATTTTCAAGTTTCCTTTTACACAAAGTTGTAAGGATTGTTTGTTGTCTCACAGGTTTGGAACTTGCTGAATGGTCTGAATTTGCACAAACTTGAGCCACTGACTAACTCCATGGTCACTGGGCTGTTGTGTCTTCATGGTGATGACCTCGTGACCGTTAGCCTGAGTCACTGTATTGTTGAATATGACCTTGCATCTTCTAAGGTAAACAAATAACATTAATACATGTTTTTCAGTACAGTATGTTGTGTATAAATTATGCCACAGGATTTACATGTGAAAGCCAAAGTGTCCTGGAAGTCGAGTGTACACCAACAATCAAACATCCTGGCCCTGTGTCATTGTCCTGCCTTGGATATCATCGCCACAGCAACACGAGGGGAGATCGTTGTCTGGAAGCTGGAAACTCAAATGCCAGTTCTTCATCTGTGTAAAGAGACCTCCTCTGGGTGAGAAGGAGTTGAAATGTTACCGTAGGATTATGAATAAATATGGAATCACTCCGGCTCAATCAGTGGTGGGGCCACATGTTTCCTTCTCTGTTTAAATATCCGCAGAGGGGCTCCCCCGGTGGACAGCCTCATATTTCTTCAGCATCGAGCTGTTAACAGAGTTTTAAGGCACAAAGGTGTCTTGGTGTCCTCACAGGCTGGTTTCATCTGCTTCTGGAGCATCACTGGGAAAAAACACACTTATGGTAAGGGTATTATGCAGAAAGCAAAGATCAGACCTGTTTAAGTTTCAGTAAGAAGTTGCACTGCATGACATCTGACCAAGCCGCTGACATGGATCTGTCATTTTTAATTATCCTCTGTTGTGTCTGGAGTAGTGACGGTGTGTCCACTTGGCCTTGGCCTGTACCATTCCTGGCAGCCCACAGCTATGTCTGTCTGCAGGTCCCATCTGTGTTTAGTGGTGTAGGATCCATGGGCTGTGAGTGCAGCACATGTACATGGTGTATGTAAAGTGTGTAGGTAAACATACATTTATGTGATGGGCATACCAATGAATGTAGGCCCAACAGCATACAGTATAGGTACTGTATGTGCTGAGGAAGTGCTTCAATACTTTTTTTTATATTGGTTCTTATCTAAGAGCGATGTGCAGGCCTTTCTGTGTGGAATTTACATGTTGTCTGTGTCAGGACAAATTTCCCTGCAGGACAAATGAAGAACAACTTAATTTCAACCTTTACACATAAAGATAATAACGTAATATAGCAGTAATGCTACTGCTATATTACATCTTACACCATCGTATCTTCACTACAGGCCACTTCTATGCTCCAGAGCAGTCAGATGAACGCATACTCGCCCTGAGCTCCAATCAGTCAGAGAACACAGTGCTTGTTTCTGGAGACTCAGTGGGCTGGCTCCAGGTTTGGGACATCTCTCACTACGGGGTTGATATCCAGGACCAGGTGGGATATGGTGTGGTTGCCTGTAGCAGCCTGTATTTGCCTAAACTTAAGTCCTGTGTATGTTGTGTTCATTTGCAGGTAGTGAGTGAGCGGCCCCCTCTACTGCACCACTGGAGAGCACATACTGGAGCATTAATGAGTGTGGAGGTCCTTGATATGGCTGAAAGGCTCTTTATCCTGTCTGCTTCAGCTGATGGCTCGGCTGGACTCTGGACACAAGATGGAGAACATGTGGGGTCGTTTGGACAAGAAGCACTGTGGAATCTCATGGGTCCCTGCACCTTTCAGGCTCATAGGTATATGATAATAGCCCCATGTCTGTATTGGTCAGGTAGCTTTCTCATTTTCTCATAGTTTGATTATTCATCCATGACTTGCTTCAGCTTTTTTATATAATCTAGATGATGGAGAGCATTACCTGAACAGGCTCGTTCTCCAAATCAGTTTAAAGCTAATTGCATTGAGGTACATTTGTTGTAACTGAACTTTCTTTCTCAGTAACTTGGCTCACAGGGCCTACAGATGCAAGTGTTTTATAGAAACTCTGGTTCAAGGTCATAAACTGAACTTGGCATTTTGAGTGACTGTATTTCTGTCACATGTTGGGCAACATGGCTCATAAAGACACATCTGTTAGATGAAATGTAATTTTAGAATGAAGGAAGGTGGGGGTAGAGTGTCTGCTTGGACGTAGGTAAATAAATATTACATGAATGTAAAAGGTCAGAAAGAGGGACGCTTTTTCTACTGCATATGTATGGAGAGTATTTATATAATTTTAATGATGTGTTAAATATTTAATGCTCTTTTGCCTACAGTGAAAGCTAGGGCAGCAAATCTCCCAAGTATTCCTAAATTTCCTCCACTCCTGATCAATGTGACATTACATTATGTATTCAGGAGTTTGAAACCATGCTTAAAGTCAAGGTGTGATTGTGTTTGCGCGTGAGCCAACACGGCTCTGTTGTATTACCACATTACAACCTTCAAAACTGCAGCTTTGTCCCACAGAAGCAGAGACGTTCTACATGCCAAATAACATATATAGTATATAAGTATCAATATGTTTGCTTTGCTAGATATATTATTTATTCTTCTGGTAAATGTGTGTTGCACACAAGATAAATTTGTTTTCCCTTTGCATTTGAAAGCATCTTCAGGGCAGCGTGTGGATTAGGATTGAGGGGTGTGGGTGTGGGTGAGGGTGAAGGAGGACGACAGGGGAGAGAGGTGCAGATCAGGATTCACTACTGATGCCTATTGATGACAAAAAACCATACAGAATTACTAATTGGGGCTCCTTCCTGGGTTTCCTGGTCCCGTATGGCACTCCAAATCCCAGTTTGAGACTCACTGAGCTACAAGAGGACAGAATCAGACTGAGAGACAGTTACACATATTCCAAAAAAGTAATTCAAAACTTTGGAAATAACTTTATTCTAACCTCTTGTAGATCCTAGGATCTATATGAGATTAGAACAAGCTGCATTGACTTGGCAGTTTTGTTGTGTATTTATTTCATTAAAAAAAAAAAAATCATGTCACTTTTGAATGAAATAAATAAATAAAGTGAAAAAAGAAAAGATCCAAAAACGCAAAAATGAAAGATAAGATATCCATTCAAATTTATATAATCATTTATTAAAAATCACAAACCCACATTTATTAAAACACAAAACGGCATGGCTGGTGAACAGTTGCACTTCTGTTCTATGTCAAATCCACCAGTAAACACAGATTTGATAAGCTCTGACCACTTTTGTATCTGTTGTTAAGGCTAATTACTAAGTCAATGTGCTCTTTGTTTGCACAAAGTGACACGCGGAGCAGCCTGACCGAGGAGCATCGTGACAAGACCCAGAGTCCCAGCCCTGAACCCTCCAGCGGCGGTCAAACTTCACTGGGAGGTAACTGTCTGAGGCACACAGGTGTTTCAAAGACACCCACACCCCCCACTCTCTGAGGGCCATGTCCTCCCCCTGACCCAAAACTACCTCAGTCACATTCAGCTGTTCACGGGGAATGTCCCAGTAATAACTATGGCTTTCATCTGGATCCCAAATGTGTCGACAGTGGATTCCTGTGTTGTTATGTTCAAGTCTGACGCAGAAAATGATCAAAATATTAAACTTAAAATTAAATTAAATTAATGTGCAATGGTGTGTAGTATGTTTTGAAAATACTTAATAAAAGCCTAATTTTAGTATTAGGCAGCTAGGCATACATAAAGGGAAGCAACAAGAAACATTTTAGCAATTGTAAAAGTATCTGGTATAAACTGGTTTTCCAAAATATTGAAACCTAAAAGTCTGCATCTGCCATGTCCAATTTTACAATATTGTCAATACTAAATTCAGGGCATTCCTTGCATTCTCCACTGAAGTCTGGAGCTGGACTTGGGAAAATCTGGACCATGTTCTGAGCCAGATTTCTGAAAACGCAGATATGCTCAAGAATTCTGTGTATGTGTTTGAGAGAGAGAGAGAAACTACTTATTGAAATGTCTTTTGCTGTCTGGATATTTCGAGCCAAATTTAGCGATTAGCTGTACTTTTTGTTCCACCACACCCAGCTCAACACACTATAAACACTCATATTAACTCATTGTGTCTGCTGTGGGCTGACACAAGAACACTGAGCTGACACTGAGAAAGAACATCAATTTCCTCTGCCAGTCGTGGTAATACAATACAGCTAGCTTAACCTACCCAATACATTGTTTATGAATACAATATTACTGTGAACACTTTTTCCTCACAAAGTATTTTAAAGATGGGAGTTGCATGGGTTGACAGAAGATTTGTGTCTATTAATTCACAGATTTGTGTCTATTAATTCACAGATCTACTACTTAGCGGGTCGTCTTGTAATCGGAGGGTTAGCGGTTCGATCCCCGCAGGTGCAGACTGTCGTTGTGTCCTTGGGCAAGACCCATCACCTGTATGAATATAGTGTTAGAGTGAGAGGTTACTGGTCAAAGGGGTCGATGCCGCAGATTGGCAGCCTCACTTCTGTCAGTCTACTCCACGGCAGCTGTGGCTACAATAGAAGCTTACCACCACCAAGTGTGGGGTGAATGAATATTGACAAGAGCAACTTGT